>CAMZMU010000041.1:162927428-163178990 GCA_947311845.1 Poa pratensis
GCCACAAGTGATATGCATTTATTCTTGGAGTGGCGCAGTGTCATTGGAGGTCTTGCAAACAGACCATTTTGACGAGGTCAACCATGGAAGCAGAACTTGCTGCTTTAGATACAGCTTCTGTTGAGGCAGAATGGCTGCGTGAGCTCTTGATGGACTTGCCGGTGGTTGAGAAACCATTACCGGCCATCCTTATGAACTGTGACAACCAAACGGTTATCATAAAAGTGAACAATGCTAAGGATAACGCAAGTCATCAAGACACGTCAAAAGACGCTTGAAGTCTGTAAGGAAAATGAGAAACTCCGGAGTAATAACTGTTAGTTATATTCAAACAGATAAAAACCTGGCAGATCCCTTTACGAAGGGACTATCAGTAATGTGATAGATAGTGCATCGAGAGAGATGGGGTTGAGACCCGTGAGCGTTACACCATAGTGGTAACCCAACCTATGTGATCGGAGATCCCGTGAATTAGGACCTGGGAAGAACAAGCTAGTGGTTTAACTGAGGAGAGTTTATTTTGTAACCCTCTCCGTGGGAAGATGCATAACTCTCACATTCTGTAAGGCAGATTGGCAATATGCCTTAATGTGTTTCTGTTGGCTATTCGTAGCAAAGGTGCTATCCTACAGAGCGACCTTGAAAGAACACACCTATATGAGTCCGACTGTTAAACGTCGCAGTCTATGAGATTTGGGTGATCTCTAGTAAGCTCATGAAGAGACCAGGAGTATGACGCATATGTTCCACCCGCGGGTAGGCTACTGGCAGCCACATAATGGTTATGACTTTGAGTGAAGTCTATTGGCACCGAACTTGCAATTTAAGGTTCGTCCATTGTTCAAGTTGCTGGTAGATGTAGCTTGAATCTCTAGGCGAAGTTCAACTTAACAGTCTCTGCTGAAACACTGGTATATAAACAAGAAACGAGGTTTGGCAAAATCTCTAAAGAGAATTTGAGATCTGGTGGGGGATTGTTAGAATTTGGGCCCAATATGGGGCAGACCAAATAAGCAAATCTGAAAATCTCAAATTGGCCCATGTGCATGGCAGAATTTTGGAGGTGCAAAGTTGTGCTAAATTTTAGTCCCACATTGCTAGTTGGAGGAGACAAACACCACCTTATATAGTGGAGTGTTGTACCACTTGGTGTGCTAGTTGAGAATAGAAGGCTCTCTCGTGCGCACTCCTCCTCCGCCGCCGTCCGTCCGTCTCGTCACGACATGCCGCGGGTTGCGGGAATGAGCCGAGCCGATGCCTATATTTTTGCTGTTCAGGAAAATCGAGTCGTGTTAGCGTACGTGTACAGCTTGGCCAATTCGGATCGTGAGCTGCTATAACCAACTCGAACGTGTGCGACGTGGCCGGCCCACGTTCTAACCCGTTAGGGTTTCGTGAACCGCACTATATATTGCCTTGCACTACCGTGCGCCGTCACACACCGAACCAATCTAGATTTTGCCAATCTCGTGCCTTGCGCCGCCACCGTAGTCTACTCCATCCCGTGCGCCGGCGAACGGGACAGCAGGTCTCCGGAACCACTTTGTCCTTGTGATCCTGTACGGGAGAGGGCGAATAAGGTTTTTGGGAAGCGCCCCGCGCGACTGCTTTAAAGTTCTTCATCATGGTTCGACTTCCTAAACGATCACCGGGTCCGCGGGCGACTCGTCTTCAACGTCGTCTTCTTCGAGCTGCTAACCGTCGCCGCTCAAGCTGATGCCGTCGCTGCTCCAACGACTACTTCATCTACAATTGTTCGGTACGTTCGTCACGTTCCGATGGCTGTGTTCGTAGATGTCTTGCTGCTGTTCATGTTAATTAATATGTGTAGTATTTTCGAGATTAACATGTTAGTAGCTCTTGCGATCATGCTTTATATTCTGGAATTAATCATGAAAATTATGCCTAATAATCCAACATATATGGACCACACCAAACATCCCGTCGGTAATTTCGACGAAGACACAGCCAAAACGCAAGAAAAACTGTTGCAACATCTACATGGAGAAGTGCATGAAGCGCCTCCAGGCATTAGTGTTGCTTATTCTCATATGCTTTGCTGTTGATGCACAATGTAAGTGGTACAAACGCTACATATTTTCTTCTGGTGTTCCTTTCCATTCCATATCGCTTACTTATTCAAATGACACCAGTTAATAATATATTCATGTGCGTCAACTGTAATGGTATATTTGTCTTGACAATTTCACAGGCAGAGGAATAGGCGTGGGTGCTTCTTAAGTAAAACTATCCCGATATGCAACCCAAACAAATATAACGGTTACTGTTGTTCACAGGCAGAGGAATAGGCGTGGTACAAACGCTAAATATTTTCTTCTGGTGTTCATTTTTATTTCTCTTAGCTGGGTCTGTAATAACTGGATGACTTGTATGGTTACAACTCTGCCTATGTTGTGGGCTTTATTAATTTAAAGCTGGGCACGGAGTGCCTTCATTCTAAAAAAAATAGAACCAGGGATGTGTGCAAGACCGCGTGCGTACCCCCACCTTCATCCGCACAGGAGGCAGCGGTCCCTGCGCTTCCTTAAAACTAGGTCATTTGTTGTTAGCTGGAAGGATGTACTCCCTCCGTGTCAAAAAGTAAGACGTTTTAGCTACTTACCACACACATGTATCTAGACATATTTTAGTGCAAGATTCACATGAATCTTGCACTAAAACATGTCTAGATACATGTGTGTGGTAAGTAGCTAGAGAGTCTTACTTTTTGACACGGAGGGAGTAATAGCTGCACCTCATGTGAGTGCGTGTGTGATGTTGAATAAAGAACTGCGAATGATTAGGAGACAATAAGTAAAGGCTTTACTTATTTTTGTGCGGGGAAAATAAAGTCTTCACTTATATGGTTCTGTATGAAGTATGAACTACTCCAAAGAAAACCACTAGTTTTTTCGGCAGGCTTGTTTGGGGAAATCAAGGATGAGCTGCCTGTTACTCGAAATTGGAGCCCATCGTTGCATGTGTTTATTCCTCTGCCTCTACTTATTCCTCTCAAGTTGCCTCTTGTACTTGCAGTAGGAGACAATAAGTAAAGGCTTTACTTATTTTTGTGCGGGGAAAATAAAGTCTTCACTTATATGGTTCTGTATGAAGTATGAACTACTCCAAAGAAAACCACTAGTTTTTTCGGCAGGCTTGTTTGGGGAAATCAAGGATGAGCTGCCTGTTACTCGAAATTGGAGCCCATCGTTGCATGTGTTTATTCCTCTGCCTCTACTTATTCCTCTCAAGTTGCCTCTTGTACTTGCAGTAGTGACCCTGACTCTGCCTCTTGGAATTTTATTTTTAAGCTGCATGAGTATTACTTGTTTTCGTAATAGTAAATGTATTCGTAATAGTAAGGATACAGAGTAGATACCCATACAAGCAAGATAAATGTAGGAGGATACAAGATGACGTACTGCTGCATACCACCCTCGCCGCAACTATCAAGCACTCACATCTTTCGCCGTCGGCGGAAAATAAGAGCACCAACAGCTGGTCCACATCTTGACGTTGAAAAACCCCTAGCCATGATGCGTTAACTATCTGCGATAGCCACCCGTTCCGTAAGGCTAGATCTAGCCCGATAATAAAAATCGACCAAAGAGCCCTCTGGATCTCTTCAACGCCGGATCTAGGGCCCACACCACTCCGGCCTTCATCAGTTGGCCGAATTCCCTACTGTCGTCTGCAAATCCACATCAGTAAGCACGGGCGGAATCCAAGAGCGATCCATCCCCGTTGCCACGCTAAGACACAACGCCAGATCTAAGTCGCTTTAACAGCTTGAACTCCATAGGCCTCTCGCTGGTGCCAACAACAACTCCGACGAGTAGGAGCTCAGGCCGGGTTTTTCCTATTAGCAACATCAGCATCAGTCCCACCATGACGCCGACGGAGGAAACTCAAAAACCTAGAAAAAGTTAGTACTAATGCAAACAAGGATCAGAGCTCCCTTCCCCCTCACGATGCCATGACGGCAAGCGGAGGGGAAGGGGACTAGTGGATTCATCGGCGAGGAAGTTTAGTCGGGGACTCTGCCTCTTGGAACTGATTCTCTAGGAGCTTGAACAAAAGAAGAATCTTGTGGTAAAGGTACATCGCACTGTTAAGCTGCATGAGCTCTCTTTGACATATATAATTTTATTGTTAGGCTAACTTTGAGTAAAATTTCGAGTAATATTATTGCCACTCAAACTTCACTAAAATTCAAGGAAAAATAAGATTGTGACTAGAAACTTCACTCGGATTTTAGGAAGAATATTATTGTCGCTCCAAACTTCACCAAAATTCAAGGAAAAAAAATTCACGGCTTCACTAAATTCAAGGAAAAAACAATACTGTGATTAGAAACTTCATTAATATCTTAGGAAAATATTATTGTCACTACAAAATTCACCAAGATTCTAGGAAAAATATTAGAAAATTACCCCTTGTCTCAACTTGTAAACCATGTTGTTCTTTGGTGTGTAGGATCATTTATAGGATTAGGATTTCAGGAATAATGTTATGCACATGGAATGGGAAGTAATTTTTTTAACTCTCCAGATCATATATACATAAAATTATTAATAGGTATAGTAGTGCATACCTGACTCATCTTCTTGTGTCACAACTTCTTCTAGCTCAAGTTAGAACTTTGGATGTACTTTTCATAAATTTAAATTATCATGGTCAGTTTTTTCACAGATGGAGCAGTGTATTGTCCCACCATGTTTCCTTACATGCCCAGCGCCATATTTTCTCTTCTATAGCATTTTTTTGTTCTTCTTGGCCTCCCCATTACTTTTGTAAGAATTGCAGGATGCACATGCACTCCATATTCATGTTCTACCAAGGTACTCGACCTCTAAGTGGATTCAAGTTGTAGCCATATGCTTCATTATAACTACCAATGCTATAACAGTTGTGAACCAAGCTTTCTGGGTTTATCATGTCATGTCTGCATCAGCTTTAGCCGATAACTCACATCTTATGCAGTCCCATGTTCTTGTTGGCAGGTATACATTGTAGTCTACCTTAAACTCAACATAAGTCACTTGATAAAGTCCTCCTCTAGCAGTAACAACCATGCAAAAGTTTTACTCCATTATGTGAATTTTTCTAGCTTCTTTTTTTTATCTTTGGACATATATATATAGTGCATGTCCATTTCTCTGAGTATATATGCTTACTTTCAATCCTCTGCAATATGTTGTAAAATATTGTTTACAACATAGAAAATATAGGCATTTGTCTAGCTTTGTAGAATATAGATGTTTTAAAAAACAACTAGTTCCACTAGCAACTTGACTAAAATTTTAGGAAATTTATTATTGGCATTAAGAACTTGACTAAAAACTAGGAATAATGATATTTTTGTGACTAGAAACATGACAAAATTTCAAAATAAATAAATATTGGCTATCGAAGCTTGATTATAATTCTGGGAAAAATAATATTGGCAATAGAAACATGACTAAAATTCTAGGAAAATAGTATTGGCCATAGAAACTTGGCTAAAAATCTAGCAAAATTATAACTAGCATTAGAAACTTGACTAAAATTAGTATTGGGTTTAGAAACTTGCCTAAATTCAACTAAAATTATTATTGGCATTAGAAGCTTGACTATCTACGAAATATTGTATTGGCATTAGAAACTTGACTAAAATTCATGGAAAATTAATATTGACGTTAGAAACTTGACAAAGATTAAAGGAAAATTGTGCCGAAATTAGAAACTTAATTAAAATTCTAGGAAAAACAATACCAGGTGAATACCTCTGGATGATTGTTCAACTGTAGGTGACACATATGTCAAACTTCTTCCAATGCCAAAAAAACCATCAAGTTCCGGTTACACTGAGAATAGATCACCATTACACATGTACAATAGATAAACCTAAATCTTAGCACATAGTCATGAAACGCTTCACGCTATATTCAGTAAAGAAACAAAATATTATAGTATATTTCTAAACGAAGGCTTTCCATACATGGTTTTTCCTAGAGCTATATTCAGTCACAGTAAAATTTGGAGCTTCAAATTCACCAATTCCAAACAAGACATGGTTTTTCGAAGAGCTTTTCTGACTTACTGTTGAACTCAGTCTGTACAATCATAATCTGTCCACCTTGCAATGAAATCGTCAACAAATTCACTGACATTGCACCTCTTTGATCTATATGGAATAGGGATCGAAACCATAACCTTTCACCCACGAAAAAGTCTCAGTCACTCTCAACGACATAAATATAAGATGCAAAATCCTAGTCCTCCCTATTTCTAACCTAAATTGACTTCAGTCATCCCCCCATAAACCGCACCAAAACCTTGAGCCACACCCGAACAATGATGAATTGTGGGCAAACAGAGAAGGAATCAACTGTATCACGTAGTTTGGCGTCTCTCGTTGAATGTACGGAGATGCGTACCAGGCGGTATCGACACGAAATCGACAGCGGGCAAGATTTCTGCGTCAGCAGAGTGCTCGACGTGGACGGGACCTGTTTCTACCGCATGACACAACCTTAGAGAAAAGAACATGTGAAGAGCTAGTGGATAGTAAGAATAAGCACGAATAATAGAGACCGTTTTGCAAGTTTACCACGCTCGGCTAGAACTGAGGACTTGACTAAGTGTCCCATGCAATATGTTGCCGGTACTGTACCAAACAATAATATCAGTTCATACCGTATTTACCGTAGTATGAAAATTACAATATTATCAGTTCATACCGTATTTACAGTAGCATGAAAATTACAAGTACCGAATAACCTTATGTACCAGTGGCAACAGCCGTAGCACATGCCACATGGTGCCATTTATGTTCTTGAAGACGTGTCCATAGCATTATTCAACCGTATGTACCATGCACAGTCATCAACCAATCAGCTGTCCTAGCTAATAAATAAAAAAACCAATCAGCTGTAGGAACGGCGCATACGCCACCGGCATCTCCTATAAGTAGCTAGCACCGATATCCAGCCATCTCCATGATCTGTGTGAGCTAGCTAGTGGTAGTGGGTAAGTTTGAGCGATCAACCAGCTGCAGGTACGCCATGGAAGGAAAGGGTCTCAAGAGCGTGATCCTGTGTGTGCTACTCGTAGCAGGGAGCTTGGGTTCTCTGCCGCTGCCGCCAGCAACAGGTTCCACTGCAGAGACAGGGACGCCACGAAGTGTTACACCGCCTGTGTAGGCAAGTACTCCAGGGTATATTGCATGGGACACTGCGGCTGTGAGTATGACATGAGCGGCCGAGTGTGAATCAAGCCTATGTCACTCTCTTTCCCAAAAAAGAGGCAGCTGCTGACATTGCTGAGTTCAGACAATAAGCCTTGTTCATGGCATTGCAAAAATCTTCTCTAAGGCCTTGGCCAACAGGGTGGCACCGCGGCTCAACCAGCTGATCTCTGTAAACCAGAGTGCATTGATCAAAGGCAGGTCCATCCAAGACAACTTCATGCTAGTCAATCAGTCGGCAAAAACCTTCCCAGAAAAAGAGTTCCTGCCCTCTTTCTGAAACTAGACATTGCTAGGGCCTTTGACTCTGTCTCCTGGCCATTCTTGGTGGATGTGTTGCGAAAACGTGGATTTGGAAATCGCTTCTGCTCCTGGGTGGTGCTGACCCTAGCAACAGCAAACACACGCATTATGATCAATGGGAGCCCGGGTGAAAAATTTTGGCATGCTCGCGGTTTGAGGCAAGGAGACCCGGCATCCCCAATCTGGTTCATTTTAGTCATGGATGTGCTGAATGCGGTGTGTCTCAAGGCAGAAGAAAGAGGAGTTTTCCGAGACCTGCAGCGATGGGGAATTAAACACAGGTTATCACTCTTTGCTGATGATGCCGCAATGTTCCTAACTCCCGTCAGACATGAACTCACGGCTGTAAGATCGCTGCTGGACCTCTTTGGCAATGCTTCTGGTCTTGTCTGCAACCTTGCCAAATGTGCGATTGCACCGATTGCGTGTGAGGACATTGATGTAAACCATGTTGCTCAACCTTTCCCCTGCCAAATTGTCAGCTTCCCTTGCAAGTACCTTGGTCTGCCGGTGTCTCTTTCTAGGCTGAGGAAAGAGGAATTCCAGCTGCTACTGGACAGAATTTTCAGCAAGCTTGCCACATGGAAAACACACATGCTAACTCCAAGTGGAAGATTACTGCTTATAAAATCGGTGCTAACTGCAATGGCAGTTTATCACATGTTATCCTTGGATTTACCACAGTGGGTAATCAAGAAGATTAACAAAATCTGTAGGTGTTTCTTCTGGCACGGCTCTGCAGAAGCAAATGGCGGCAGCTGCCGGGTGGCCTGGAATCAGGTTTGCATGCCAACTGACAATGGTGGACTGGGGATACATAACATTAGATACCTAAATGATGCCTTACGTATGAGATGGAGGTGGTATGAGAAGGTTGGAGAGCTACGTGCCTGGACTGGACTGCACTTCAAGTTATCACCTGAAGCTGAAAGTTTCTTCCAAGCTGCGTTGTGCTGCTCTGTAGGAGATGGAAACAAATTGATCTTCTGGACAGATAGGTGGATTGATGGAAGCAGCCCCAGCCAATTAGCCCCAGATTTGCTACAGTTTGTAAAAGCAAGAGGCGCAAAAAGAAGAACTGTTGCTGAGGCACTCTGTGATGGAAAATGGATACAGGACATTAGAGGCAACCTTTCTCTCGCTGCGATTGTCCAGTTTATGAACCTATGGTGCATCATACGTGAGAGAGATCCTCTCTCAGAGGAGCCTGATGTGGTCAAATGGCGGCTGACGACAAATGGAGAGTATTCGGCGATCTCTGCTTACAAAGCAAGGTTCCATGGCATGACCGAAGCAAGCTATGCAAAAACACTATGGAAAAGCAAAGCACCGCTGAAGGAGAAAATTTTCTGCTGGCTAGTTATGCGAAACCGGTGCTGGACTGCGGATCGTCTAGCCAAAAGAGGACTGCAGGGGCCTGCCATTTGCACTCTCTGTGACCAAGAACCGGAAACCATTGACCATCTCCTGCTTAACTGTTCCTTCTCCAAAACATTCTGGTTCAGACTTTGCAGGGATGCGAAGCATCTGAACATATCCCCTGGCAACCAAACACCGGTGCTCACATGGTGGAATAATACTCTGGCAAGTCAGAAGGGTAAGCAACAGAAGACCACCGCCACATTGATGATTGCAGGTATGCGGAGAATCTGGATTGAGCGCAATGCCCGCGTTTTCGAGGGGAAGGAAACAACCATGGATGTACTCGTCAGGAGAACTTGCGAAGAACTGGCGATGTGGGCAGAGGCGAGGAAGACAGCAGAACAGCGCGAGGAGTAGGCGTGTGTGGTGTTGGCGGACGGCGAGGCCGTATGTAATCAATCCTGTAACAAACTCTCTTCTTCCATGCTTAATGAAATGACCGCAACTCTTGGTTGCGTGTCCTTGAAAAAAAGACTACCTGAGCTCCAACCTGCTCACCAACAAAGGTAGTAACAAATTGATCGAAGCGATCCATGCATCTTAAATTCCATATTGTGCCTGTTGATTATCATCCTCATTTCAGTTGAGTTCAACCTGTTTTTCTGGCAGAAGATCTAGCCATCGAGTACTGCAAACTGGGATGCAGGTCTTCCGTCTGTCACAGCATGAGCAATGGTAAGTAAATAAACAACCACTCATCTGGATCTTCGTATTTATGGAGTAGTTTGCTATACTTCGCTAGCTCTGGTCGGCATGTAAAAACAACTGAGGCGGCTTGCATTTTTCTACGCTGATCAGATAATTGAGGCGTCCTGAGTAAATTACATCTCGTAGCACTATATATCCTGGCATGCACCAGCTGAAGGCAGCGGAGCGACGAGAGCCGCCGTGGCGGTGGAACGTTGCGGCGATCGATGCATGCGGGCGTTTCGTACGTACACGAGCGGTGCGTGATCAAGATTGAAGAAGCCCATGCCCATGCATGCCGGCCAGATGTGTTGCTCGTTGCATGCGTACGTGTTTCTTTTACTAGCATGGCGAGACCGGCCGGCGGTGGTGGAGATGGCCAGCGCCCTGGGCATGGCTCATTCGATCAATTTGTTACTACCTTTGTTGGTACTCGATCGTAGAGCACGCAGGTGAGATCGAACGACGCGTCGCTCTCTCGCTTTTGTTTCTCGTCTCACGCGCGCAAGCTGCTGGGTCCGTCTCGAAAAACAAAACAAAAGCCCACTCGATCGATCGTTTCAAGCAAAGTGTCTCCACTCGCCTTAATTACGTACTAATACGTGATTTCCTCGACACGGGAATAATAAAGACTACAAAAGGAAAAAGTCACGCTTGCATGCCGATTTTGAGGGTCCATATGATGTACTACATGATGGATGCATGCCTATATTTTTTTTCCACATGCACCTACTTTTCTCGTAATATTCTCTTATGCTAGGAGAAATTTATTATCTATCATTTCATGTGTCGTTTGTTGTCACGTATTATTATTTTATGCTAGGATATAGTATTACCAATCATTTCATGTGTCGTACATTGTCGGACGTTATTATGTTATGCTAGAAGATAGCAATTGCCTTTTATTTTTTGTTTCATTGTCGAGGTGGCATGCTAGGATACCTGTATGTTCACTATTTCACCAGTAATATATTTATCCATGAAACTTCCGGCATGCGAGCTCGAGTTAAAGCCATTTTCTAGGTATTGGAAAGATCTTATGGAGTTGAACTGAAAATATTCATTTGTAAGTATTGTCATTTTAGTGACCACTAAGTAGGTATTATCTAGTTTTTGAAGCATAAAATATCAATCTTTCAACATGCATGTAGCACATATAGTTTTTGGATCTTCCCTCCTAATTTACGTAACTCGTAATTATCTCAGAATTTCAAATTATTGTTTAAGCATAAAACATTTAACCTTTCAATATGCACCGAAAACTTGGCAGTTTTCTTGTTCATTTACGTTTTGCTAATTTCCTCTCAAGTTTTTTTTGGGGGCTATAGAACATATTCCTTATGTGTTTTCTCGCCAAGTTATTGTACCCAAAATTACCGGGGTTCGGAGATTTCATATTTCGATTCAATTTTTGTGAGTTAAGTTTTCCGTTCCACATTCCAATCTGGAATAGGAGGAGTGTTTTTTTAATGTACCTACAAGTGCATCTTAGGGCGTCTTGAATTTTTTGTTTTTGAGCAGGAAAATAATCAGAGGCCGAGGACAACACGGGGTCACTGAGATTTTGGAAACTTTGGGCCATCGTGTAGTAATCTCAAAAGTAAATAAAACAAAATCCTTGATTCAGCATGGACTTTAGTGAGATGGAAGAAAGAGCTTCCCCACGGATCGCCTCGCACGATCCGAGCTCCCCGCGAATCTGAACAGTCCAAATGGCCACCGTCTCTCTCACGAAACGCACGCACTTGCTCGCTCCTTCCTCCCTCGACCTGCCCGCACCCCATACGCGATGTCCTGCTTTGGACCACGCGTCGGTTAACCTCTAGCTCTAGCGGGCCCAACGTCAATGTCGCTGTGCCGGAGAAGTCTAGTAGTGACGCCTCGTGGACCACGAGCGTATCAACTACGAACCACATGCATGCCAACTGGCTACATATGAAGATTAACATATGGCGACGTGGAATTGTTTCAGTTCGTAGCTAGCTCGTGCGGCACCGGGCTTTAAACCGTGAATGATGGGTTGTATGGGCAGATGGCGGTGGCGGGATGGGTGATTACATAAAACAAGCGGCGTATAGATTATTAGTAGTATACGGGGAGAAATGGCTTTTTTTTTGGGGCAACCCCTTATTGGTACGAACCTAGCTAGCCTCTTTATTATTATACATATACTAGCTAAATGCCCGTGCGTTGCCACGGAGCAACACAATTTTTTGACGGCGTTACCCATGATACACATAAAATTAATTTTGCATGTCATGTCAAGCATCTCATCAAGAATTAACCTTAGTAATCCTTCGCCGATGAAAAACCTAGCATTTTCTTGCAATCACAACTGCGACTGTTTCCAATTTCAGCTGCAATTGTGTGGCTCAACTTATGTGGACAAAAGCGCAAGCATAATTAGCATATTTCCAAGATTGTACACTCAACCACAGAAATCAGCTTGGAAGATGTACAGGAAAAATAGCATCACGGTGACAAATTGTTTAGCTAGTTTTGACCTGCACGCTCTAGCCCAGCGACTCAGCCTGATGTTAAAAACAATAAGATTCTACTTTATTTAATTAAAATATAGTTTGTGAAAAAAATATAAATAACTTACTTGAGAATAATTTAAATGGCATCCCTTTTTGTTCATTTTTGTTTTCTAGATGCGAATGTAAAAAGAGAACTATTAGGTCCTAGAAAAGTTATTACATTTACCTGCAGAAATCGGAAGCCATGCTCACGTAAAACTGAAAGTGTGTAATCTCTGAAACTAACATCTGTACTGCATCAAGATATTCAACCCCGTTTAGTTCTCGTGATACCACCACCTAGACATTTGGCTAACCATTATATATGTACGGATTCCTAGCAAAGAAACGAATGCTTCAAATACTTCCCGAAGACTGTACATGCAGGCGATTGAGCTGTCGAACAAAACGCCGCTGAAGTCCAAGCGCCCGTGTAAAGCTCTGTTCCACAGAGCATATAAGCTTCACTGGTCGGCGAGGACGTAAACAGACTCCTACTGGTTACCGGAGCCGGCAGGCGTGAGGGCCCAGACCAGGACGTTTTGCTTGCCGCCGTCCCGCATGCAAACTCAAATGCGGCTCCGTATCTCCATCAGCCATGACGGGACGTGCTTGCCCGACGGTAGTGCAATGGTGGAGATTGGTCGACGTCGAAAGCTAGCACCGCTGATGGCTTCCTGCTGGTACTCATGTTGGCAAGCAGATATGTTCCCTCTTCATCCTCCTCTATGAACAGACAAGCAGAGCAGAGGATCGACTTCCCGTGGCAAGAGGAGTACCGCCCCACCCTTGGTCTTGGCAATCACCATGAGCTTGCCGACGTACGTCTCCGTCTTTGCCTGCGCCTTCAACTTTATGACGGTGGACTGATGGAGTCCTAGGCACTATTCGGGTAGGATACGGTCTACGCTCACAAATCGATAGGATCAGAGTTTTTTTTTTTGAGAATTATCGATAGGATCAGAGTGAGCGGGTTCGATCATGAGGGCGCTGTCCCAACTCGATTGGCTGGGCCTGCCTCATGGAGTTGCATGCATAATTTTAGTCCCACCTTGACTAACAACCCAGATTTTGGAAGTTTGGGATACGTTTTTGCATGTTCTATCTTGACGTACCGCCGCCAACCATCACCTTTACTCGTATTATATAGTAGAGAAGAGATATATAAAAGGGAAAGAGCGGGGAAACAAAGAGACATAATTAATAAATGAATAAAGAGAAGCGGAGAGAAGCTCAGTAAGGGCGTGTTCGGTAGTGCTCCAGCTTCTCCAAATCCTCAACTTCCAGCTTCTAACTCCGTCGCCGGGATTCTCAAATTGATAGAAGAAGCTGAAAAACGTTCGACACAGCTTCTTTTCTGCTCTTGGGCTGGAAGCCCATTTTAGACCAATTCAGCCCGTTAGAGGAAGAAGAAGGTTGGCCTGCTAGCAGCCAAATTTCGGTTTTGCTGGACTTGTTTGTATGCTGGGCTGTTTTTGGTCTCACAAGTTCGATTTTTTTCTGTTTTGTGATTTTGGCACTACAAATAGTATATACAGAGAAGAAAACGGAGTGGTTTTTTGTGTCAGTTCCACTAGAAATAATTGTAACTATATATACAGGAGTTTAGACATTTGCATAGAGTTTTGCAAACCAAAATGCATCCAAATTCGAGCAAGCATATACATAGAGTTTAGACATTTGCACATGTTTGCAAACCAAAATGGGCATCTATTAAAAAGTCATGCATTCCACATCACCAACCAAGAGCAATCACCGTAGCAAGTTCATCCCTGATTTCATCCATGTCACGACCATTTGCCTCTGGAGTTGATGTATCAGATGCATTTGCTGGAACTGCATACCTCTTATATCGTTGAGGGATAGTTGGCACATAATCCGGGTCCCTATCACAGCGTGCAAAATGGGGATCTTCTCTGTCATGGGCGCGAATATAATTGTGCAGTGTCATAGCAGCGGCAACAATCATCTTCTGGGTATCAATTGAGTATTTTGGCATTTTGAGCAATATCTGAAATTTCATTTTCAGAACTCCGAAGGATCTCTCTATAGAATTGCGCTTTGACGAATGGATCCTGTTGAACTTCTCTGTAGGAGTGGTTGGCGCCGCACCCCTGTGAAAGTCAGGTACATGATATTTTACACCTTTGTATGGTGCGAGATATCCCAATCTGTTAGGATAGCCCGCATCTACAAGGTAGTACTTGCCTAAACAAAATAAAGTAATGCTGCATTAGACGGTTGCATGATATCACACATGGAAATGATAATAAATTGCTCACCCTTTGGAGGATGAGGGAAGCTGGCCCTGTCCTTATCAATTGCATGGTATAACACACTTGTGTCATGCATAGCACCAGGTTGTCCAATGGAAGCATAGGTAAAGTGCATATCAAAGTCACATATTGCCATCACATTTTGAGTTACCGCGCCCGTTCTTCCTATGTACCTCACTTGCTTGTCCACAGGAATAACTGCCCTAATGTGTGTCCCATCTATTGCACCAATGCAATCTTTGAGATGTGGATATGCCCTTCTATCATTTCTAATCCTAGGATGTACATGATGGAAATTTGGGTCCTTTGGAAATGTGGATTGGGACCTCTCAGCAATGTTACCAATCCTTGTAACCTGTTCTTGCATCACTAGTGCGGTCCTTGGTTTCTTGCTACCATCATGAACAAACTTTCCAAGCCTCTTGACTGAAGGGGGTGTTTGTATATCCTCCTCATCAACATCAGTGATGGCATCAACATTCAATGCATCTGCTATAGCTGCACTAGAAGGGGGTGGTGCACCTGAAGATGGATTCCAATGATCGGTGCCATCACTAACAATGTCTTCAAAGCATGTCTTCAAATTTTCTTCATTGCGGAGTCCATGCTTTTTGAACTTGCCACATCCATTAATGTCCTGTAATACAACAAAAATACAATTGTCAATAACCAAAGTTGTCACTAAACACACTACAATTGTCTATTAAAAATTGTAGACAAACAAAAGCATGAAAACTCACTTTTGCGGCCAACTTCCACCACTCGGCATCTTGTTTCACGGTGTTCCTCTCATGGTCCCATCCCCCTCCTGTTTCCCTTAACTTGAGCCTCTTGAATATGTTGTAATCTTTTTTCAGCTTGTCCCACTTGTTCTTTAGTTGGGTATGTGTGTACTCACGACCTGTTCTTGCTTTGAATTGAACTGCCACATCCTCAAATGCAGCTGGGGTCAAGTAGGTGTTTGGTCTGTTTCCCATGCCCACTTGCTCGGCAAACAACTCAGTGAGAATCCTAGTGTTTTCCTCATTCCATTCGGCAGCCATTTCTCCAAACTAGTCTATAAAAATGAATGTCACTCTTGACTGAAATTAAACATGGCAGTAGCACGGGACATCAAACAAGTACAAAAAAAATTCTAGCAAGTTGCTATACAACGCTGGGTCGATTTGCGAATCAAACATTCATTTTTATAGCATGGCAGTACCTGTTCTTATTTTTACAGAAGAAGGAGCTACCTTGAAGAGCTGGTTCGAGGTCGAGCTGGGGCGGCCGGAGAAGGGCAGGGAGGCTGGAGAAGGGCGGGGAGGCCGGAGAAGGGCGGGGCGGCCGGAGAAGTGCGGGGAGGCCGGAGAAGGTCGGGCGGCCGGAGAAGGTCGGGCGGCCGGAGAAGGTCGGGCGGCTGGGTGCAGGGGAAGCCACGGCGGCGGCGGCGGCGCGGCTTGGTCGTCCGACCACGGCGGCGCCGGAGTGGCGGCGGCGCGGGCCTGGCGGCGCCGGTGTGGCGGCGGCGCCGGCCTCTGGCTAGGGTTCGTGGATAGGGTGGTGAATAGAACGGGACGAGCAGCGCGAGTCGAACGAGTCGCTGTGCAGGAGAAGAAATAGGGAAAAGAAAAACTCTTCGCGGTCACTTGGCGGTGGCATGCAGCCGTAATTACCAGGCAAAGCCAGCTTCTCACATTTCCCAGCAGAGCAATTTGCTAGCTCCGCATTTTGTACGTGCGAAACGGTCAGCTTCTCGAATTTAGCTTCCCGGATCTGGGACGTTCGGGACAGCTTCTCGCTGATAATTTCGGAAGCTGGCTGCTGGAGCACTGCCGAACATGCCCTAAGCGTGCAATTTATGGCAGCAGAAATGCACGCGCGAGGAGGAGCCTTTCCGCCTCCCTGCAGCAACCAGCCAATTGGATGGCTCCATGGAGCTGCACACGGATCGGCCATCCAACGCCTCGCCTCGAAGCCAACCACAACCAAAGCGCAAAGTATCCAGTCTCGACGCATCCTCTCGTCGGCTTCCTCGCTCACAATCTCGATCCACTTTCTTCTTCTTCTTCTTCTTCGCCGCCGCCCTCCTCTTCTGCTACCACGCCGCCGTCGACCTCACCTTTCTCGCCGCTCATCCTCTCCGCCGTCGCCCCCATCCATCTCTCGCTCCTGACGACCGAGGAGGAGGAGAAGATCAAGCCCGGTCTCCCCCGGCTCGTGCTCCCGTGGGCTCCCGATCTGAACCACGATCCCCTTTCTCGCCGCCGCCCGCCTGCACCGGTGGTGGCTCCCCTCCGCCATCCGCGTAGCCCCCCTTCCGGAACACGACGCAACGCCCGGTGCTGGCCCTCGCATCTAAGCCCTAACGCCTCCCTCCCCCCGCCAGCAACCAAGCAGCAGCGCCTGCTGGAGCTGGCCTCGGCCCCGCGCCGCCGTCCGGGGAGTGGAGCAGCTGGGCCTGGACGACGCCCAGCGACAAGCGCGCCTGCCACCCCGGAGCCCGACCGACCAGGCGGGAGACGATGATCCATGAAAGGTCCACCCTTTTCTTTCCCTCTGCTTTTCCTGTTATTACTTTCCCGTGCCTGCGAATCAGTTGTTAGCATGTGCCTAACTACCTGAGTTGTGGAATCATTTTCTCATGCAGCAGACCCTGTCGTTAAGATGAAGAGATTAAACCTCCTGCCGCCGCTGCTGCCACCCATGCCAACGAACCCTAGCCTAGCAAGCCGGCCGAGGGAGGAGGGGAACCAGGAGTGCCGAATCCACAAGCGCCATCTAGGGAGGCTGCGAATCGAGGTCTGAGTGGCAAAATAATGTTGATCCGGCCATCCAGCCGATTACTTCCTGATTGCTACTAGCGATGATGCTGCATATAAGGTCTAGGTTCCGACTATTTAGGATGTGGGGTGGTTCCATTTAATTGCCAAATGGTTTCACGATCTTAGCACCAAACATTTTGCTTCTGTCAAATAGAGATGTACGCCTCTTTTTTTACACTGGTAATTCCCTTTGATCTAATCCATTCACGCTCCGTGGACCAAATTGATGCTAAATGTGTGTGTAGTTGATCAATTACATGCCTAGTGTAATATTTCTTTGCATTTTATCATAATTTCGAAATGAATCTGGTCTTGATTAACCATGTGCATGTGATTATGCGTATGTGCTCTGCTCTCTCTTCTCTTCATCCTCCCTCTATTCCTGCTTAATTTTGTTCCTTTTTTCCCGTTGAATGTGTACTCACAGGAAATCATGCATGTACGGATGTACATTTCTTGTGTGTATACACAGTGGGTGTATCAAAATGGATTAGATCATTTTGTATCTGCATATGCACCCACAAGGTCACAATGCTTAAAAACTCTTGTATTTTTCAGGTTCGAATCATATCTGAGGAGGATGGGCTCAAGGCTGCGAAGCGGGGAAGGTAACCGGGAGGAACCGTCATGGCTAACATCATCGGCGACATTCCCATGTGCCGCGACAGCGCCACTCCTGCCAGTGGCTCTTCTTTGAGACTAGGTTACCACCGCCACCATCCTCTGTTTGGTTCACTACATATTGCCAGACATGATTTCTTCAAGTGTGTTGCTGGGTTATGAAATGAAAAGCGGCAAGCAATCTTGTTTTGCAAACAATGAATAACACTTGTACTTTGAGCCCTAGTTTTGCTGCATTCATTGGGATATAATTGCTTGTAACAAAGGTACCTTTTGGACATGTTGGTGTTCACCATGCTTGCGAGGATATTATTGTCTTAGTTTTCTAGTGCCACTTTTAAGCAAGTCGACGTGTATTTTATGTATATGATGCTTTGGTTTTGTAAGGCGAGTCTTCTACATTGCAGTCTACTAATGGGACTTGGGCAATAATCACAGATGCATAATGAACTTATAGTGGTTAGCAGGTAATTATTTGTCGCTCTACTTCTGTCCTCTCGAACGGAGGATCAGCTCGAGTGGACATGGGGGCAGCTGCCGACGTCTTCCCCAACCACGTAACTGAAGTGTTGCTGCCAGCGACCACTCTGACCTGCTGGTGCTGGCAACCTTTACAACCTGCTGCTGCCAGTGAGGTCTCTCTCTCCTTCATGTATTGCTAGTTATCCAACCAAACATTCATATAATCTGTGGTCCGATACAATTTCTTTCCGGGAAAGCACCTATTAAATGAATCAGAGATTTGTTTGCACCTATATGATGCAACATGGGTGTCATTTTATTGGTTTAACATGTTTACATACTAGTCAATCAGCCACTACGATAAGACACTGCATTTTTATTTGCAAAGCACCTATTTGTCGACTAGAGCTTGCTTTGAGTAGTTGATCATGTCCTGCCCAACTGCACATATATGATGCAACATGGGCGTGATTTTATTTGTTTAACATGTTTACATACTAGTCAATCAGCCAGTACGATAAGACGTGGTTTTGGTGAGCTGCATTTTTATTTGCAAAGTACCTATATGTCGACCAGAGCTCGCTTTGGAGTAGTTGATCATCTCCTGATCCCAACTGCATGCATGTTTCTTACTTCACCATGCAGCGCATCAACAACAAATATAGGATTTCCGACCTTATTTGGTACTGCCCTTTGAGAGCAGACACCAATAACTCGTATTTTAAAAAACAAAAATTCTGTAGTGTTGCATCAGAAAATCCTACTATTGTTGTAATATAAGTATATAATGTGTGCCCATTTCTTGCATGCTACATATGTTCCTTTAGAAGTCTTATCGTTTTACACATTTGTTAAAAAGCCACTTAGTGGTGGTAGATGCTGCCTTTTTGTACTCATTCCATTGTAGACTCTGAAATCGAATTCTAGGACTTGATCATGTGGTCAGACTTAATTCCATAGTAGTTTCCTTGTGTGTGTTTTGCAGGTCGATGATCTTCCCCTGGAGCCAACCAAAAGTATCCCGAGCCGACAGTGCGGTTGGTGGTCTGGACGGCGCATCTTCGTGCAACCTGGGGCTGCTGCTGTCAGCCACCACTCTGACATGCTCGCTGCCAGCAAGGAAGCTGTCATAGAAAGGTGAGATGCCATGGGTTGTATTCACAGTCTCGATTGGGATAAGAATGGGTCATAATGTGTGTTTCCGCTATGACAAGGAGTAGGAAAGTCTATTGAGAAAGCACTGTTTTCTGGAGTACTTCGTGAAATTGTGGGTCTTTTGGGGGCGTTTTGATTGGTTGCTCATAGACGCTTTGATACCTTTTGTACACTAATGAGGTGTTCTGGTGTTCGTTTAGGTCAGATTGGTTGCTTTTATTCTAATGCCCAAGACGTGTATGCATTGGAGGAAGCACGCGTTCATCTTGTCGTCAAGCATCTAGTACTGTTGCTAAGAAATTGTCATCTAGGCCTGGTTATTTGAGATTCTTATAGGGTTTGCTATAATGACAGCTTGACTCCTAATCTGATGATGTTCATGGTATTTATGTATTATGTTTGTAGATACATTTCCTTGTATCGTTTGGTGTTCCGTGTGTTGTTTATTTAAATACGATAAGGATATAATTACTTGTTTGAGATACAAATTCCTGTCCATGTAGATTAAATAGTAAAAAAGAAACTACTTGCTGTGAGAATTGAAACCTATATGACATTTCTGTAACCATTTTCTTGCTTTGATCATTCATAAGAGTGCAACAGGATTTTTTCCACCTCTTAATACAGTTTTTGTGAAGGTTAAGCCATTTTTCTGCAACTTGTAAGGATGTTCCTTTATCTATAGTAAAGTCACTGGCTATAGGTACTTTATGGTTATCAACTTTCTATTAATTGGTGTTCTGCACCATTTGACATCTGTTCCTAAGAGGTCATGTACTCGCGTGGCATCTATGGATCACGCAATGTTTGCAAGCCACAAATCATCTAATGTACCATTAGTGTATTTTGTGTGTGTGATGATGAGTAGTAGTTTCTTGTGCCATGGAGGTGAATTTGTGTTGTTCTGTTGTCGTGCAGGTAATGAACAAGCCAACCTTCTTCAACTAGTGGTAGTCACTAGAGTAGTACATAGAGCAGCATATTGTCGTGGCGTTCATAAGGGAGAGAGTGGATTACGGTGAGTTCACCGCACCATGCAGTGGCCTTCTTCTTCAAGCTGTTCCTGTAATCCACTTAGGTAAGTTTCTGGTTCTTCTCCTTTCTCCTCTTCCCGCTCGTTCTCTGTGTTACCATTGCCCCTCGAGCTGTTCCTGTAATGTGTTCTCGCCGTGTAGCCGATGACTTGGTTGTTTGGATTTTAGTGGCATGGTACTTGTTTAGTGGCACAATGCTAGTTTAGGCTTTTCTCAATGCTAGTTGTTGTACTTGGCTTGCAGAAAAGGTGATATTTCTAGTTGTTAATCCTGCTAGTTGTTGTAGCTTTTCTTTAGTAAGCTAGCCTGCAAGCTACGCTTAGAAGCTTGATTAGAAGTATACCTATGATATTGCAAGCTCATATGTTCTTTCTTTCTTGCGTTGAACCAACTTCTACCTGTGATGTTGATTCGACTCGCAATGCTAGGACATTTTACTTTCCTGTACTGATATTCCATGTTTATTAGGTGCAAGTTATAGAAGCATGGGATTAAAGGGCGCTGCACAGTTCACCGACGGGTGCTGACCACAGCAGCGGTCTTGCCTGCGTTGACGCAGGATGGCAACCAGTGCCGCACTCGATGCCTCATGCTCGGGCCTTCCCGGACCAAGAGGGCGAGCACCCCTGCCTTGGCCTAGTTGATGTCCTGAGGCTGCTGGTGCACGTCTTCATCCATGTGGTTCTGCTGGTAAATCCCTCGTGTATTTCCATGTCTATTACTAGTGCTGTTTTGTGTGTCAACAGTTAATTATCCAACCAAACATTCATATAATCTGTGGTCAGATATGTATTCTTTCTGGGAAAGCACCTGATGCAACATGGGTGTGATTTTATTGGTTTAACATGTTTACATACTAGTCAATCAGCCAGTACGTTAAGACGTGATTTTGGCGAGCTGCATTTTTATTTGCAATGTCTATCCGAGCTTGCTTTGGAGTAGTTGATCATGTCCTGATCCCAACTGCATGTATTTTTATTGATTCACCGTGCAGCTCATCAACAAAAAATGTAAGATTCCGGACCTCATTTGGTACAGCCCTTTGAGAGCATACACCAATATTAAATTCATACTTTTTTAAAAGTAATTTCTGTAGTGTTGCATCAGAAGACCCTACTATTGTTGTAATATAACGTGTGCCCATTTCTTGCATGCTACATATGTTTCTTTAGAAGACTTATCATTTTACTAATTTGTTAAGAACGCCACTCATTTAGTGGTGGTAAATGCGGCCTATTTGTTCTCATTCCATAGTAGTCTCTGAAATCAAATTCTAGGACTTGATCATGTGGGCCCACTTAATTCCATAGTAATCTCCTTGTATGTGTTTTGCAGGTCGATGATCTGCCCCTGGAGTCAACCAAAGGTAGCCCGAGCCGACGGTGCAGTTGGTGGTCTCGGACGGCGCATCTTCGTGCAACTTGGAGCTGCTGCTTTCAGCCACCACTCTGACATGCTGCTGCCAGCAAGGAAGCTGTCATAGAAAGGTGAGATGCCATGGGTTGGATTCACTTTCTCGATTGGGTAAGAATGGGTTATAATGTGTGTTTCCGGCTTTCCGCTATGACAAGGAGTAGGAAAGTCAATTGAGATGGCAAATGCTCTCCATGTATATGGTCCCGTGCCACCTGACCTGAGAGTGATTTGTTTTCTCCATGTATATTGCAAATGCTCTCCTGGCGCTATAAGTTTATCTAGTTCTGTAGGACATCAGGCTTAAAATCTGCTTTCTATTTGAAGAATGGATTATTAAAAAAAAAAGTTAAGTTAATTTGAAATGCTCTATGTATGTTTTAGTTTACATGCTCAAAGGTAACTGTGAGCTCCTGGTTCACCCCTTTGATCTCCAGCTCCCTTGTGCCCTCTGAAATTAATGTTGTTTCACTGATCTATGTTCAGTCAGAGTGCTTGCCTTTTGCTATGCTCTCAACCTTTGAAGATTAACTCAAAGCATATAAGCCAGAATTTTTTTTTAACCCTGGGAGTAATAATAGTCTAATCTAATCTGGTCCTGTCCTGATGCAAGTGTGAGTGCATGATGCTTAGAGTGTTATTTCACACTGTTGAAATTTTATAGTTGAGATTAGAACCATTCTGGCCGGTGGGCTTCTAGGTTTGCACACAGGTGTATTGCAGCATGGCAGTTCCACCCATTGGAGATGATCTGAGATCCCCTTTTTAGCTATTATGGAAATTTCTCAGTAATGTGCAAGTTATTTCTGTATAATTCATGCGTGCTTGATATGATGCGTTTTTTGTGAACTGATATTCTTGCTGAGATGCTTTCTACATTTTGTGTTGTTAATTTGGGTCCGATGAATGATCCATTGCGTTTTTGTTTTTGTTATATGCAGGTTGCATCCATGGGTGTTGAGATGTAGAAGAGACGTCATTCTCCTTGCAGCCATTATCTTTGCTGATTGATAGATTCTATGCGTGTCTTAGCGACTCGCTGCGGTGAAGAAGCTAGCCAGCCATGTGTTTTAGGGCTGCCGTTCATGTTTTTGTTGCTTAAGATACCTATAATCGGTGTTGCTTAATTGAACACTACCACTCGGTTCCGTGAGTAGCTGTTGATTGATATTGTATTTTCCTTTTTTTTTCTAAAGCTGTACATGTACAGAAGTGAAGATCAAACTTGTGTAGTGCGTGAGTGTATAATTCTTGGAAATTGAAGTGATGCCTTGGTTTATTTATCGATCTTACATATGTCTGTCATGTTGTTTATTTGACGAGGAGATGTTGCATGGGTTGAGGCAATTTGCTCAATCTAGTCGCTCATGATTTTCCTGACATTGAATATAATATCGAAGCCTTTCTCGTGTATTGCATTGACCATTTGATCAACTGATTTAGTCATACATTCAAACTAAATTTTGATTATATGTTAATACATGTCGATCGAAATCTATTAAACGGCAGTTCAAAAGAATATCTAATAAACGACAGACAGATACTGTATGGGACGAGCAGCCAATTTGCACTAGTAACCAACAATCGTTTGTGGGAACACATCGAACACTTACGACGGTTCGGGTAAAAAATCATGTTATTTAATGAAAAGTCGGGCCCAATCCCTCCCTCTCAGTATTAATTCAATGGCTATTTCTACGCGCAGCTCTCGCCCCCGTCACAGCCAGAAAACCGAGGCGTTACCATTTACTAGATGAATGCCCGTGCGTTGCTACGGACTCTTTTAAGCCTTTTTCTCTGCCGCACATGAATATACAAGTAACACCATTCAACCGAGCCGTTTGGTTTATACAGACTACATAGCTCTTGATCATTGATTCCGTATCCCTTCCCTTTTCCCATAAACGCCTTTCTCACTCTCCACCAGCCCTAGGATTAACCTCTTTCACCCTTACGCCACCATTGTGCTTCATAATCACCCCCACTTCAATAGTGTCGCCATTGTAGCTTCTAGTCTCTACTCCAACAATGTGACACTCTTAATAATAAAGATGGACCGCCGCTCCCGAGGGCTGCCTATGCAACACCACCGTAGTATGTCCAAGAAAAAAAGGTGAAAACCGCTCGCGAAATCAAGTAAAAGTCCTGATATTTTCTTGATACAAAAGTCCCAGATTTTTAGTGTGGGGTGCCCTAAGCTAAGCCTAGTGAAAACTTTGATTTTCTGTGTGGGTTGGAGTAACCTACTCCGAGGCAGCGACTACTTTCTGTTCGATGGGGTTGTTAGTGAGTTAGTAACTTTCTATGGCCTGTTCCTAGGCCAGTCCTGCCCAGAAATGGATAAGCAAGAAATGACCCCTTCCTCTTTATTGCGAAAAATTATAGTTCCAAAAATGAGAAGCAGAAACTTTCCATGTGTAGCTATAAATCAATCTTCCCATGTCGATGTTTTGTGCCGTACCAAGTCGGTGCAGTTCCGGTTGATTGCTCAATTGATCTAAGACTTGAGAGGCGTGAACACGAACTCCCTGGCCATGTGCCACGTCAGGTTGAAGGCCATCTTGTCCATGAACTTGGCATCCAACGTCTTATGCTGCAACAAACAACAACGACAACAACATAACAAAACGGTCAAGATAATGGAACCGGTAGGCAGTCTGAGAATGCCAGGAAGGAAAGGTAGACGTACCAGTCAGAGGTCCCTGGCCTTGACGGTCGTGCCTGCGGGGAGGCTGATCCCAGTACACCGTCATCTCGACCTTGTACGCCGCGTGACGATTCACCAGCAGCACTGCTATCCTGTATCCCAACAGCAACACATGTTCGTTTCAACAATGAATGAATTTATATCAGTGTTAAGTTCAGATCTGTTACGATTTGAGAAATAAGTTTTAATAATCACATGCATCATATTATCTTTGCTCCCCTCCATCCTCACGATCCCCTGGACGCCGACACTATCTGACCCAAGCCGCCAACACAGTGATCAGTTCAAACGCAACAAAGAGAGTTTAAAGCCACAATTGCAGAGCAAAAGGGACTGTATCAAGATCACATTGATTGACGGCGATCGCCTCCTTGTCTGTGAGTATGTCGTACGTGTGCTGCACCATGTGCGTGCCGTTCGCAACCAATCATCATAGGGGCCTGCACGCATATACTGATGTCAGTAGAGCAACACACATAGAGGGCAGAGTATCTAGTCATTAGTCATTCCCTGACTGACCTTTGAGATTGCCCAGGTGCTGAATTGCACGATGTACTTGTCAAGTCGTCACTGATTATCCCCCCATTACCCACTTCCAGCATGTCCGGATTTGCATCTGAAACATCATGCTATAGCGTCAGAAACAAGGATCAGACAAAACCGTCCATCAGCTGGGTTTTTTTCAGGGTCTGACGGTTCCAGCACGCCCTGGCGTACTCGGCCCACAACTCGCTGTGGTCTGCCCTTGATGTCATGCTGAAAAACCAAAACCACTGTCAGTTGCTAGAGAATAGCTAGGGAGGAAGGTCAATGGGTTAACGCAATTGAACCGTGCTAACCTCTCCCAAGTGTCTCGATGTCGTCGGTGGTTCTCCAGATGTTGACGTATGCCGCGCCCCACTGTGCTGGGTGTATGTCGCCCCTGCTCACAGTCGCCGGCAAGGTCACAAGAAAAGAACCCATCAGGAATGCAGAATTCAGGTTGACTTTTGCGCACATACAGACGACATCATACCATTCACAGAGCGATAAGTAGATCGGCCGGCCAGCCTTCATTAGAGCCTTGCTCATCTCAGGATAACTTTGTAGCGGCTTCAGGTCACTGTTGTTGCAGTTGGCTTACTTGAGATAGTCCACGCCTTGCAGCGGCACATTCGGCTGAGTTTCAGTAAAACGCACCAGAGATCTCTAGGGCACGATTGATCAAAGCTTGAACCGATCCTTGCCCACGAGGCGGAAGTTTTGGCGTCTTCTCCTCGTAGCCGAGGGATCTAGGCTGAGCCTTTGCACATGTATTGGATCTACAAGTGAATATTCGTGCATGTCACACTAAATTATCTGACCACAAATCACTGTCAAACTATCAGATGATCCTAGTACGGTAGACGTACTAACCATGCATGAGATTATATGCCAAGTTTGATCTCCTTGCTGTGGACGTGGTTTGCAAGCTCTTTGATCCCATGGGGGAATGATTTCTTGTTTGCCACAAGATTGTCCTAAGCAGCAGAAGTGCAACAAAGATCCATCCTCCTAAGTGCAGAAATTCACTTTGTACTATGAATCGATCAACGATATACAATTTAGATGACTTCAGACATCGGAATAATAAATTGTACATACCTTGGCATTATGTCCAGGTTCTGCCCAGCAACATAATGGATTTAGCACATCCAATTCTACGTTTCTAGCTGAAATCTAAACGTACTGATGCATCAAGAATCATGAACTGTAAATGTCAAGAATCATGAACATTATAAGTTGGAGAGGCTGGTAAATTTCGGAATATAAAGTCAAACCAACCCGTACGGGAGACTACCTTTTGTGAAGTGCTCAGGGCTGCAGCCATCGAGCGCGTATGGCTGGCTGCAACCAGTCGGACGTCTCGGCTGCAGACAACGTCTTCACCAAGATGGTCTCGTCCGGGGTCACATGCCGTGGAGCATCAAGATACCACGCAAGTGCTGATCAACACCTTGCCGCCGATCTCATCAGCAAAAAATCAGCCAAATCAGTCGTGGTCTAAGAAACCAAAGGCAGTCAGGGAAGGGGATTGATCTGGGCGCTGTTCGGCGGTGGCGGCAGGTAGAGGTGTAGTGGCATCGACGATGAGAGGGCTCCGGCGAGCAGCGTGCAGAGGAACAGCATGGCCACAGCTTGGGGGTGGGGATTAGTTGGCCGGCGATTCCTGAGGGAGGCGCCGCCCGCAGGAGATCAACTGGCTAGCGGCGTGGCGGGGAAGAACAAACCCTAGGCGTGGCTTCTGTCACGGACGGGCACGGTTCATTTGCAACGACGTGCTACCTGCGCGAGGGCCAGGAGGGATTTGTTGGGCTTTGGCCCATATCTATTGCGCTCGGCAGACGAAGGGGGCAGAAAACGGAGGGACTACGAACGTACGTCCAACTCCCATTTAATAGTAAAGATAAGTTACAGGCATAGGCATGGCATGCAATCGGGAGATTAAATAGCTCAAACACAGTAAAGAAGGATTCAATTGGTATCGCCACGTCATCAATCCGTGGGAGTGAAACATCTAGGCCGTCCGTCCTACGCATCTCCCTCCCACAACAAGCATCAAAGAAACCAGAGCCATCCCAAATCAGTGCCCGTCCGTTCCTCACCTTTCTTCCTGCTCGCGCGAGGAGCCCCTTCCAACCCACACCTCTACTTATACGAGGTCAATGTCGCCGGAGCCGCGTGCGAGTTGCGCGTGTGACTTGTGACTTGGATCTTGGGCGCGGGCGAGAGGCGAGGAGCGGAGGCCGGTTCGTCGCCGAGCGGCCGGCGGATCCAACTTCTTCTAGCTCAAGTTGGAACTTTGGCTGTACTTTTCATAAATTTAACTATATCATGGTCAGTTTTTGCACGGATGGAGAAGTGCATTCTCCCACCATGTTTCCTTACATGCTTCCACTAGCAACACATTAGGAACTTGACTAAAAACTAGGAACAATGATATTTTTGTGGCTAGAAACTTGACTAAATTTCAAAAAAAGAAATATTGGCTATAGAAGCCTGATTATAATTCTGGGAAAAAGATTGGCAATAGAAACATGACTAAAATTCTAGGAAAAATAGTATTGGCCCTAGAAACTTGGCTAAAAATGTCGCAAAATTATTACTAGCATTAGAAACTTGACTAAAATTATAGGAAAATAGTATTGGGTTTAGAAACTTGCCTAAAATTCAATTTAAATTTTATCTTGACTCAAATTCTACGAAATATTGTGTTGGCAATAGAAACTTGACTAAAATTCATGGAAAAATTAATATTGGCATTAGAAACTTGACAAGGATTCAAGGAAAAAATTGTACTGACATTAGAAACTTAATTAAAATTCTAGGAAAAATAATACCAGGTGAATACCTCAGGATGATTTTTCAATTGTAGGTGACACTGTTAAGTTTCGGTTACACTGAGAATAGATCACCCTTACACTTGTACAACAAATATAGCTAATCTTAGCACATATTCATGAAACACCTTCTCGCTATATTCAGTCATAATATTTTGTACACAAACAAATTATTATAGTGTATTTCCAAATGAAGGCTTTCCATACATGGTTTTTCAAGAGCTGTATTCAGTCACAATAAAATTCGCAGCTTCAAATTCACCAAATTAAAACAAGACAAGGTTTGTCGAAGAGCTTTTCTGACTTACTGATGAACTCAGTCTGTACAATCATAATCTGTCCACCTTGCAATGAAATCATCAACAAACTCACTGACATTGCACCTCTTTGATCTATACGGAATAGGGATCAAAACCATAACCTTTCACCCACGAGAAAGTCTCAGTCACTCGATCTCAATGACATAAATACGAGATGCAAAATCCTAGTCCACCCTATTTTCTAACCTAAAAAAACCCTGAGCCACACCCGAGCAGTGATAAATTGTGGGCAAACAGAGAAGGAATCAAATGTATAGCGTAGTCCTGCGCCTCTCGTTGAACGGACGAAGATGCGTACCGGGTGGTATCTGTTGGAAATATGCCCTAGAGGAAATAATAAATAAATGTTATTATCATATTTCCGTGTTCATGATATATGTTTATTTCCATGCTATAATTGTATTAACCGGAAACATAATACATGTGTGGTTGCGTAAACAACATTGCGTCCCTAGCAAGCCTCTACTAGACTAGCTCGTTAATTAATGATGGTTATGGTTTCCCAACCATGAACATGAGTTGTTAATTAATTAACGGGATCATGTCATTAGAAGAATGACGTGATGGACAGACCCAACTAAGCATAACAATATTGATCGTTTCATTAAGTTTTTATTGTCATGCCTTTTATTGTCAAGTATCCTATTTCTTAGACCATGAGATCATGTTATTCCGGGGTACTGGAAGAATACTTTGGGGACATCAACCATCGCTTCGTGACAGGGTGATCATAAAGGTGTCTTACGGGTATCTCAGAAAGTGCTTATTGAATTACATGAATCAAGACTGGGATTTGTCCCTCCGTGTTTCAGAGAGATATACTCTGGGCCCACTCGGTAGTGCACATTCGGTAAAGCTTGCAAGCACGTGACTAATGAGTTAGTCACAGAGAATGTTGTATTACGGAACGAGTAAAGAGTACTTACCAGTAACAAAATATTATAGTATATTTCTAAACGAAGGCTTTCCATACATGGTTTTTCCTAGAGCTATATTCAGTCACAGTAAAATTTGGAGCTTCAAATTCACCAATTCCAAACAAGACATGGTTTTTCGAAGAGCTTTTCTGACTTACTGTTGAACTCAGTCTGTACAATCATAATCTGTCCACCTTGCAATGAAATCGTCAACAAATTCACTGACATTGCACCTCTTTGATCTATATGGAATAGGGATCGAAACCATAACCTTTCACCCACGAAAAAGTCTCAGTCACTCTCAACGACATAAATATAAGATGCAAAATCCTAGTCCTCCCTATTTCTAACCTAAATTGACTTCAGTCATCCCCCATAAACCGCACCAAAACCTTGAGCCACACCCGAACAATGATGAATTGTGGGCAAACAGAGAAGGAATCAACTATATCACGTAGTTTGGCGTCTCTCGTTGAATGTACGGAGATGCGTACCAGGCGGTATCGACACGAAATCGACAGCGGGCAAGATTTCTGCGTCAGCAGAGTGCTCGACGTGGACGGGACCTGTTTCTACCGCATGACACAACCTTAGAGAAAAGAACATGTGAAGAGCTAGGTGGATAGTAAGAATAAGCACGAATAATAGAGACCGTTTTGCAAGTTTACCACGCTCGGCTAGAACTGAGGACTTGACTAAGTGTCCCATGCAATATGTTGCCGGTACTGTACCAAACAATAATATCAGTTCATACCGTATTTACCGTAGTATGAAAATTACAATATTATCAGTTCATACCGTATTTACAGTAGCATGAAAATTACAAGTACCGAATAACCTTATGTACCAGTGGCAACAGCCGTAGCACATGCCACATGGTGCCATTTATGTTCTTGAAGACGTGTCCATAGCATTATTCAACCGTATGTACCATGCACAGTCATCAACCAATCAGCTGTCCTAGCTAATAAATAAAAAAACCAATCAGCTGTAGGAACGGCGCATACGCCACCGGCATCTCCTATAAGTAGCTAGCACCGATATCCAGCCATCTCCATGATCTGTGTGAGCTAGCTAGTGGTAGTGGGTAAGTTTGAGCGATCAACCAGCTGCAGGTACGCCATGGAAGGAAAGGGTCTCAAGAGCGTGATCCTGTGTGTGCTACTCGTAGCAGGGAGCTTGGGTTCTCTGCCGCAGCCGCCAGCAACAGGTTCCACTGCAGAGACAGGGACGCCACGAAGTGTTACACCGCCTGTGTAGGCAAGTACTCCAGGGTATATTGCATGGGACACTGCGGCTGTGAGTATGACATGAGCGGCCGAGTGACTACCTGAGCTCCAACCTGCTCACCAACAAAGGTAGTAACAAATTGATCGAAGCGATCCATGCATCTTAAATTCCATATTGTGCCTGTTGATTATCATCCTCATTTCAGTTGAGTTCAACCTGTTTTTCTGGCAGAAGATCTAGCCATCGAGTACTGCAAACTGGGATGCAGGTCTTCCGTCTGTCACAGCATGAGCAATGGTAAGTAAATAAACAACCACTCATCTGGATCTTCGTATTTATGGAGTAGTTTGCTATACTTCGCTAGCTCTGGTCGGCATGTAAAAACAACTGAGGCGGCTTGCATTTTTCTACGCTGATCAGATAATTGAGGCGTCCTGAGTAAATTACATCTCGTAGCACTATATATCCTGGCATGCACCAGCTGAAGGCAGCGGAGCGACGAGAGCCGCCGTGGCGGTGGAACGTTGCGGCGATCGATGCATGCGGGCGTTTCGTACGTACACGAGCGGTGCGTGATCAAGATTGAAGAAGCCCATGCCCATGCATGCCGGCCAGATGTGTTGCTCGTTGCATGCGTACGTGTTTCTTTTACTAGCATGGCGAGACCGGCCGGCGGTGGTGGAGATGGCCAGCGCCCTGGGCATGGCTCATTCGATCAATTTGTTACTACCTTTGTTGGTACTCGATCGTAGAGCACGCAGGTGAGATCGAACGACGCGTCGCTCTCTCGCTTTTGTTTCTCGTCTCACGCGCGCAAGCTGCTGGGTCCGTCTCGAAAAACAAAACAAAAGCCCACTCGATCGATCGTTTCAAGCAAAGTGTCTCCACTCGCCTTAATTACGTACTAATACGTGATTTCCTCGACACGGGAATAATAAAGACTACAAAAGGAAAAAGTCACGCTTGCATGCCGATTTTGAGGGTCCATATGATGTACTACATGATGGATGCATGCCTATATTTTTTTTCCACATGCACCTACTTTTCTCGTAATATTCTCTTATGCTAGGAGAAATTTATTATCTATCATTTCATGTGTCGTTTGTTGTCACGTATTATTATTTTATGCTAGGATATAGTATTACCAATCATTTCATGTGTCGTACATTGTCGGACGTTATTATGTTATGCTAGAAGATAGCAATTGCCTTTTATTTTTTGTTTCATTGTCGAGGTGGCATGCTAGGATACCTGTATGTTCACTATTTCACCAGTAATATATTTATCCATGAAACTTCCGGCATGCGAGCTCGAGTTAAAGCCATTTTCTAGGTATTGGAAAGATCTTATGGAGTTGAACTGAAAATATTCATTTGTAAGTATTGTCATTTTAGTGACCACTAAGTAGGTATTATCTAGTTTTTGAAGCATAAAATATCAATCTTTCAACATGCATGTAGCACATATAGTTTTTGGATCTTCCCTCCTAATTTACGTAACTCGTAATTATCTCAGAATTTCAAATTATTGTTTAAGCATAAAACATTTAACCTTTCAATATGCACCGAAAACTTGGCAGTTTTCTTGTTCATTTACGTTTTGCTAATTTCCTCTCAAGTTTTTTTTGGGGGCTATAGAACATATTCCTTATGTGTTTTCTCGCCAAGTTATTGTACCCAAAATTACCGGGGTTCGGAGATTTCATATTTCGATTCAATTTTTGTGAGTTAAGTTTTCCGTTCCACATTCCAATCTGGAATAGGAGGAGTGTTTTTTTAATGTACCTACAAGTGCATCTTAGGGCGTCTTGAATTTTTTGTTTTTGAGCAGGAAAATAATCAGAGGCCGAGGACAACACGGGGTCACTGAGATTTTGGAAACTTTGGGCCATCGTGTAGTAATCTCAAAAGTAAATAAAACAAAATCCTTGATTCAGCATGGACTTTAGTGAGATGGAAGAAAGAGCTTCCCCACGGATCGCCTCGCACGATCCGAGCTCCCCGCGAATCTGAACAGTCCAAATGGCCACCGTCTCTCTCACGAAACGCACGCACTTGCTCGCTCCTTCCTCCCTCGACCTGCCCGCACCCCATACGCGATGTCCTGCTTTGGACCACGCGTCGGTTAACCTCTAGCTCTAGCGGGCCCAACGTCAATGTCGCTGTGCCGGAGAAGTCTAGTAGTGACGCCTCGTGGACCACGAGCGTATCAACTACGAACCACATGCATGCCAACTGGCTACATATGAAGATTAACATATGGCGACGTGGAATTGTTTCAGTTCGTAGCTAGCTCGTGCGGCACCGGGCTTTAAACCGTGAATGATGGGTTGTATGGGCAGATGGCGGTGGCGGGATGGGTGATTACATAAAACAAGCGGCGTATAGATTATTAGTAGTATACGGGGAGAAATGGCTTTTTTTTTGGGGCAACCCCTTATTGGTACGAACCTAGCTAGCCTCTTTATTATTATACATATACTAGCTAAATGCCCGTGCGTTGCCACGGAGCAACACAATTTTTTGACGGCGTTACCCATGATACACATAAAATTAATTTTGCATGTCATGTCAAGCATCTCATCAAGAATTAACCTTAGTAATCCTTCGCCGATGAAAAACCTAGCATTTTCTTGCAATCACAACTGCGACTGTTTCCAATTTCAGCTGCAATTGTGTGGCTCAACTTATGTGGACAAAAGCGCAAGCATAATTAGCATATTTCCAAGATTGTACACTCAACCACAGAAATCAGCTTGGAAGATGTACAGGAAAAATAGCATCACGGTGACAAATTGTTTAGCTAGTTTTGACCTGCACGCTCTAGCCCAGCGACTCAGCCTGATGTTAAAAACAATAAGATTCTACTTTATTTAATTAAAATATAGTTTGTGAAAAAAATATAAATAACTTACTTGAGAATAATTTAAATGGCATCCCTTTTTGTTCATTTTTGTTTTCTAGATGCGAATGTAAAAAGAGAACTATTAGGTCCTAGAAAAGTTATTACATTTACCTGCAGAAATCGGAAGCCATGCTCACGTAAAACTGAAAGTGTGTAATCTCTGAAACTAACATCTGTACTGCATCAAGATATTCAACCCCGTTTAGTTCTCGTGATACCACCACCTAGACATTTGGCTAACCATTATATATGTACGGATTCCTAGCAAAGAAACGAATGCTTCAAATACTTCCCGAAGACTGTACATGCAGGCGATTGAGCTGTCGAACAAAACGCCGCTGAAGTCCAAGCGCCCGTGTAAAGCTCTGTTCCACAGAGCATATAAGCTTCACTGGTCGGCGAGGACGTAAACAGACTCCTACTGGTTACCGGAGCCGGCAGGCGTGAGGGCCCAGACCAGGACGTTTTGCTTGCCGCCGTCCCGCATGCAAACTCAAATGCGGCTCCGTATCTCCATCAGCCATGACGGGACGTGCTTGCCCGACGGTAGTGCAATGGTGGAGATTGGTCGACGTCGAAAGCTAGCACCGCTGATGGCTTCCTGCTGGTACTCATGTTGGCAAGCAGATATGTTCCCTCTTCATCCTCCTCTATGAACAGACAAGCAGAGCAGAGGATCGACTTCCCGTGGCAAGAGGAGTACCGCCCCACCCTTGGTCTTGGCAATCACCATGAGCTTGCCGACGTACGTCTCCGTCTTTGCCTGCGCCTTCAACTTTATGACGGTGGACTGATGGAGTCCTAGGCACTATTCGGGTAGGATACGGTCTACGCTCACAAATCGATAGGATCAGAGTTTTTTTTTTTGAGAATTATCGATAGGATCAGAGTGAGCGGGTTCGATCATGAGGGCGCTGTCCCAACTCGATTGGCTGGGCCTGCCTCATGGAGTTGCATGCATAATTTTAGTCCCACCTTGACTAACAACCCAGATTTTGGAAGTTTGGGATACGTTTTTGCATGTTCTATCTTGACGTACCGCCGCCAACCATCACCTTTACTCGTATTATATAGTAGAGAAGAGATATATAAAAGGGAAAGAGCGGGGAAACAAAGAGACATAATTAATAAATGAATAAAGAGAAGCGGAGAGAAGCTCAGTAAGGGCGTGTTCGGTAGTGCTCCAGCTTCTCCAAATCCTCAACTTCCAGCTTCTAACTCCGTCGCCGGGATTCTCAAATTGATAGAAGAAGCTGAAAAACGTTCGACACAGCTTCTTTTCTGCTCTTGGGCTGGAAGCCCATTTTAGACCAATTCAGCCCGTTAGAGGAAGAAGAAGGTTGGCCTGCTAGCAGCCAAATTTCGGTTTTGCTGGACTTGTTTGTATGCTGGGCTGTTTTTGGTCTCACAAGTTCGATTTTTTTCTGTTTTGTGATTTTGGCACTACAAATAGTATATACAGAGAAGAAAACGGAGTGGTTTTTTGTGTCAGTTCCACTAGAAATAATTGTAACTATATATACAGGAGTTTAGACATTTGCATAGAGTTTTGCAAACCAAAATGCATCCAAATTCGAGCAAGCATATACATAGAGTTTAGACATTTGCACATGTTTGCAAACCAAAATGGGCATCTATTAAAAAGTCATGCATTCCACATCACCAACCAAGAGCAATCACCGTAGCAAGTTCATCCCTGATTTCATCCATGTCACGACCATTTGCCTCTGGAGTTGATGTATCAGATGCATTTGCTGGAACTGCATACCTCTTATATCGTTGAGGGATAGTTGGCACATAATCCGGGTCCCTATCACAGCGTGCAAAATGGGGATCTTCTCTGTCATGGGCGCGAATATAATTGTGCAGTGTCATAGCAGCGGCAACAATCATCTTCTGGGTATCAATTGAGTATTTTGGCATTTTGAGCAATATCTGAAATTTCATTTTCAGAACTCCGAAGGATCTCTCTATAGAATTGCGCTTTGACGAATGGATCCTGTTGAACTTCTCTGTAGGAGTGGTTGGCGCCGCACCCCTGTGAAAGTCAGGTACATGATATTTTACACCTTTGTATGGTGCGAGATATCCCAATCTGTTAGGATAGCCCGCATCTACAAGGTAGTACTTGCCTAAACAAAATAAAGTAATGCTGCATTAGACGGTTGCATGATATCACACATGGAAATGATAATAAATTGCTCACCCTTTGGAGGATGAGGGAAGCTGGCCCTGTCCTTATCAATTGCATGGTATAACACACTTGTGTCATGCATAGCACCAGGTTGTCCAATGGAAGCATAGGTAAAGTGCATATCAAAGTCACATATTGCCATCACATTTTGAGTTACCGCGCCCGTTCTTCCTATGTACCTCACTTGCTTGTCCACAGGAATAACTGCCCTAATGTGTGTCCCATCTATTGCACCAATGCAATCTTTGAGATGTGGATATGCCCTTCTATCATTTCTAATCCTAGGATGTACATGATGGAAATTTGGGTCCTTTGGAAATGTGGATTGGGACCTCTCAGCAATGTTACCAATCCTTGTAACCTGTTCTTGCATCACTAGTGCGGTCCTTGGTTTCTTGCTACCATCATGAACAAACTTTCCAAGCCTCTTGACTGAAGGGGGTGTTTGTATATCCTCCTCATCAACATCAGTGATGGCATCAACATTCAATGCATCTGCTATAGCTGCACTAGAAGGGGGTGGTGCACCTGAAGATGGATTCCAATGATCGGTGCCATCACTAACAATGTCTTCAAAGCATGTCTTCAAATTTTCTTCATTGCGGAGTCCATGCTTTTTGAACTTGCCACATCCATTAATGTCCTGTAATACAACAAAAATACAATTGTCAATAACCAAAGTTGTCACTAAACACACTACAATTGTCTATTAAAAATTGTAGACAAACAAAAGCATGAAAACTCACTTTTGCGGCCAACTTCCACCACTCGGCATCTTGTTTCACGGTGTTCCTCTCATGGTCCCATCCCCCTCCTGTTTCCCTTAACTTGAGCCTCTTGAATATGTTGTAATCTTTTTTCAGCTTGTCCCACTTGTTCTTTAGTTGGGTATGTGTGTACTCACGACCTGTTCTTGCTTTGAATTGAACTGCCACATCCTCAAATGCAGCTGGGGTCAAGTAGGTGTTTGGTCTGTTTCCCATGCCCACTTGCTCGGCAAACAACTCAGTGAGAATCCTAGTGTTTTCCTCATTCCATTCGGCAGCCATTTCTCCAAACTAGTCTATAAAAATGAATGTCACTCTTGACTGAAATTAAACATGGCAGTAGCACGGGACATCAAACAAGTACAAAAAAAATTCTAGCAAGTTGCTATACAACGCTGGGTCGATTTGCGAATCAAACATTCATTTTTATAGCATGGCAGTACCTGTTCTTATTTTTACAGAAGAAGGAGCTACCTTGAAGAGCTGGTTCGAGGTCGAGCTGGGGCGGCCGGAGAAGGGCAGGGAGGCTGGAGAAGGGCGGGGAGGCCGGAGAAGGGCGGGGCGGCCGGAGAAGTGCGGGGAGGCCGGAGAAGGTCGGGCGGCCGGAGAAGGTCGGGCGGCCGGAGAAGGTCGGGCGGCTGGGTGCAGGGGAAGCCACGGCGGCGGCGGCGGCGCGGCTTGGTCGTCCGACCACGGCGGCGCCGGAGTGGCGGCGCGCGGGCCTGGCGGCGCCGGTGTGGCGGCGGCGCCGGCCTCTGGCTAGGGTTCGTGGATAGGGTGGTGAATAGAACGGGACGAGCAGCGCGAGTCGAACGAGTCGCTGTGCAGGAGAAGAAATAGGGAAAAGAAAAACTCTTCGCGGTCACTTGGCGGTGGCATGCAGCCGTAATTACCAGGCAAAGCCAGCTTCTCACATTTCCCAGCAGAGCAATTTGCTAGCTCCGCATTTTGTACGTGCGAAACGGTCAGCTTCTCGAATTTAGCTTCCCGGATCTGGGACGTTCGGGACAGCTTCTCGCTGATAATTTCGGAAGCTGGCTGCTGGAGCACTGCCGAACATGCCCTAAGCGTGCAATTTATGGCAGCAGAAATGCACGCGCGAGGAGGAGCCTTTCCGCCTCCCTGCAGCAACCAGCCAATTGGATGGCTCCATGGAGCTGCACACGGATCGGCCATCCAACGCCTCGCCTCGAAGCCAACCACAACCAAAGCGCAAAGTATCCAGTCTCGACGCATCCTCTCGTCGGCTTCCTCGCTCACAATCTCGATCCACTTTCTTCTTCTTCTTCTTCTTCGCCGCCGCCCTCCTCTTCTGCTACCACGCCGCCGTCGACCTCACCTTTCTCGCCGCTCATCCTCTCCGCCGTCGCCCCCATCCATCTCTCGCTCCTGACGACCGAGGAGGAGGAGAAGATCAAGCCCGGTCTCCCCCGGCTCGTGCTCCCGTGGGCTCCCGATCTGAACCACGATCCCCTTTCTCGCCGCCGCCCGCCTGCACCGGTGGTGGCTCCCCTCCGCCATCCGCGTAGCCCCCCTTCCGGAACACGACGCAACGCCCGGTGCTGGCCCTCGCATCTAAGCCCTAACGCCTCCCTCCCCCCGCCAGCAACCAAGCAGCAGCGCCTGCTGGAGCTGGCCTCGGCCCCGCGCCGCCGTCCGGGGAGTGGAGCAGCTGGGCCTGGACGACGCCCAGCGACAAGCGCGCCTGCCACCCCGGAGCCCGACCGACCAGGCGGGAGACGATGATCCATGAAAGGTCCACCCTTTTCTTTCCCTCTGCTTTTCCTGTTATTACTTTCCCGTGCCTGCGAATCAGTTGTTAGCATGTGCCTAACTACCTGAGTTGTGGAATCATTTTCTCATGCAGCAGACCCTGTCGTTAAGATGAAGAGATTAAACCTCCTGCCGCCGCTGCTGCCACCCATGCCAACGAACCCTAGCCTAGCAAGCCGGCCGAGGGAGGAGGGGAACCAGGAGTGCCGAATCCACAAGCGCCATCTAGGGAGGCTGCGAATCGAGGTCTGAGTGGCAAAATAATGTTGATCCGGCCATCCAGCCGATTACTTCCTGATTGCTACTAGCGATGATGCTGCATATAAGGTCTAGGTTCCGACTATTTAGGATGTGGGGTGGTTCCATTTAATTGCCAAATGGTTTCACGATCTTAGCACCAAACATTTTGCTTCTGTCAAATAGAGATGTACGCCTCTTTTTTTACACTGGTAATTCCCTTTGATCTAATCCATTCACGCTCCGTGGACCAAATTGATGCTAAATGTGTGTGTAGTTGATCAATTACATGCCTAGTGTAATATTTCTTTGCATTTTATCATAATTTCGAAATGAATCTGGTCTTGATTAACCATGTGCATGTGTTTATGTGATTATGCGTATGTGCTCTGCTCTCTCTTCTCTTCATCCTCCCTCTATTCCTGCTTAATTTTGTTCCTTTTTTCCCGTTGAATGTGTACTCACAGGAAATCATGCATGTACGGATGTACATTTCTTGTGTGTATACACAGTGGGTGTATACAAAATGGATTAGATCATTTTGTATCTGCATATGCACCCACAAGGTCACAATGCTTAAAAACTCTTGTATTTTTCAGGTTCGAATCATATCTGAGGAGGATGGGCTCAAGGCTGCGAAGCGGGGAAGGTAACCGGGAGGAACCGTCATGGCTAACATCATCGGCGACATTCCCATGTGCCGCGACAGCGCCACTCCTGCCAGTGGCTCTTCTTTGAGACTAGGTTACCACCGCCACCATCCTCTGTTTGGTTCACTACATATTGCCAGACATGATTTCTTCAAGTGTGTTGCTGGGTTATGAAATGAAAAGCGGCAAGCAATCTTGTTTTGCAAACAATGAATAACACTTGTACTTTGAGCCCTAGTTTTGCTGCATTCATTGGGATATAATTGCTTGTAACAAAGGTACCTTTTGGACATGTTGGTGTTCACCATGCTTGCGAGGATATTATTGTCTTAGTTTTCTAGTGCCACTTTTAAGCAAGTCGACGTGTATTTTATGTATATGATGCTTTGGTTTTGTAAGGCGAGTCTTCTACATTGCAGTCTACTAATGGGACTTGGGCAATAATCACAGATGCATAATGAACTTATAGTGGTTAGCAGGTAATTATTTGTCGCTCTACTTCTGTCCTCTCGAACGGAGGATCAGCTCGAGTGGACATGGGGGCAGCTGCCGACGTCTTCCCCAACCACGTAACTGAAGTGTTGCTGCCAGCGACCACTCTGACCTGCTGGTGCTGGCAACCTTTACAACCTGCTGCTGCCAGTGAGGTCTCTCTCTCCTTCATGTATTGTTTTTCTTAGTTTTGTTTTCTCTCTCCTCCACAACCTGGTGCATACACGTCTTCTCCCACCACGTAAATGAAGTGCTGCTGCCGAGCAGTTTGATGCTGGTGTCCTTCCTGGAAATGAAACCTACATGAATTTTTTGTATCCATTTTCTTGCTTTGATCATTCATAAGAGTGCAACAGTTTCTTTTTTTCCCTGTCAATACAATTTTTGTGAAGGTTAAGCCATTTTTTCTGCAACTCGTAAGGATGTTCCTTTATCTATAGTCAAGTCACTGGCTGTAGGTACTTTATCGTTCTCACCTTTCTATTAATTGGTCTTCTGCACCATTTGACATATGTACCTAAGAGGCCATGTACTCGAGTGGCATCTATGGATTACGCAATGTTTGCCAGCCACAAATCATCTAATGTACCAATAGTGTATTTTTTGCGTGCGATGATGAGTAGTAGTTTCTTGTGCCATGGAGGTGAATTTGTGTTGTTCTGTTGTCGTGCAGGTAATGAACAAGCCGACCTTCTTCAACCAGTGGTAGTCACTGGAGTAGTACACAGAGCAGCAGATTGTCGTGGCGTTCATAAGGGGGAGAAGTGGATAGCGGTGACTTCAATGCGCCATGCAGTGGCCTTTTTCTTCAACTCCAGGTGTTTAGGTAAGTTTCTGGTTCCTCTCCTTTCCCCTATTCGCGCTCGTGCTCCGTGTTACCATTGCCCTCAAGCTTTTCCTGTAATGTGTTCTCGCCGTGTAGCCGATGTCTTGGTTGTTTGGATTTTAGTGGCATGGAGCTTGTTTAGTGTGGCACAATGCTAGTTTAGGCTTTTTCTCAATGCTAGTTGTTGTACTTGGCTTGCAGAAAATCTGCTATTTCTAGTTGTTACTCCTGCTAGTTGCTGTAGCTTTTCTTTAGTAAGCTAGCCTGCAAGCTACGCTTAGAAGCTTGATTAGTAGTATACCTGTGATATTGCAAGCTCATATGTTCTTTCTTTCTTGCATTGAACTCACTTGTACATGTGATGTTCATTCGACTCGCAATGCTAGAACATTTTACTTTCCTGTACTGATATTCCATGTTTATTAGGTGCAAGTTATAGAAGCCTGGGATCAAAGGGCGCTTCGCAGCTCACCGGCGGGTGCCGACCACAGTGGCGCTCTTGCCTGCGTCGACGCTGGATGGCAACCAGTGCCGCACTCGATGCCTCATGCTCGGGCCTTTCCGGTCCAAGAGCGCGAGCACCCCTGCCTCGGCCTGGCTGATGACCTGAGGCTGCTGGTGCACGTCTTCATCCATGTGGTTCTGATGGTAAATCCTCATGTATTTCCATGTCTATTTCTAGTGCTGTTTTGTGTGTCAACAGCTAGTTATCCAACCAAACATTCATATAATCTGTGGTCCGATACAATTTCTTTCCGGGAAAGCACCTATTAAATGAATCAGAGATTTGTTTGCACCTATATGATGCAACATGGGTGTCATTTTATTGGTTTAACATGTTTACATACTAGTCAATCAGCCACTACGATAAGACACTGCATTTTTATTTGCAAAGCACCTATTTGTCGACTAGAGCTTGCTTTGAGTAGTTGATCATGTCCTGCCCAACTGCACATATATGATGCAACATGGGCGTGATTTTATTTGTTTAACATGTTTACACACTAGTCAATCAGCCAGTACGATAAGACGTGGTTTTGGTGAGCTGCATTTTTATTTGCAAAGTACCTATATGTCGACCAGAGCTCGCTTTGGAGTAGTTGATCATCTCCTGATCCCAACTGCATGCATGTTTCTTACTTCACCATGCAGCGCATCAACAACAAATATAGGATTTCCGACCTTATTTGGTACTGCCCTTTGAGAGCAGACACCAATAACTCGTATTTTAAAAAACAAAAATTCTGTAGTGTTGCATCAGAAAATCCTACTATTGTTGTAATATAAGTATATAATGTGTGCCCATTTCTTGCATGCTACATATGTTCCTTTAGAAGTCTTATCGTTTTACACATTTGTTAAAAAGCCACTTAGTGGTGGTAGATGCTGCCTTTTTGTACTCATTCCATTGTAGACTCTGAAATCGAATTCTAGGACTTGATCATGTGGTCAGACTTAATTCCATAGTAGTTTCCTTGTGTGTGTTTTGCAGGTCGATGATCTTCCCCTGGAGCCAACCAAAAGTATCCCGAGCCGACAGTGCGGTTGGTGGTCTGGACGGCGCATCTTCGTGCAACCTGGGGCTGCTGCTGTCAGCCACCACTCTGACATGCTCGCTGCCAGCAAGGAAGCTGTCATAGAAAGGTGAGATGCCATGGGTTGTATTCACAGTCTCGATTGGGATAAGAATGGGTCATAATGTGTGTTTCCGCTATGACAAGGAGTAGGAAAGTCTATTGAGAAAGCACTGTTTTCTGGAGTACTTCGTGAAATTGTGGGTCTTTTGGGGGCGTTTTGATTGGTTGCTCATAGACGCTTTGATACCTTTTGTACACTAATGAGGTGTTCTGGTGTTCGTTTAGGTCAGATTGGTTGCTTTTATTCTAATGCCCAAGACGTGTATGCATTGGAGGAAGCACGCGTTCATCTTGTCGTCAAGCATCTAGTACTGTTGCTAAGAAATTGTCATCTAGGCCTGGTTATTTGAGATTCTTATAGGGTTTGCTATAATGACAGCTTGACTCCTAATCTGATGATGTTCATGGTATTTATGTAATTATGTTTGTAGATACATTTCCTTGTATCGTTTGGTGTTCCGTGTGTTGTTTATTTAAATACGATAAGGATATAATTACTTGTTTGAGATACAAATTCCTGTCCATGTAGATTAAATAGTAAAAAAGAAACTACTTGCTGTGAGAATTGAAACCTATATGACATTTCTGTAACCATTTTCTTGCTTTGATCATTCATAAGAGTGCAACAGGATTTTTTCCACCTCTTGATACAGTTTTTGTGAAGGTTAAGCCATTTTTCTGCTACTTGTAAGGATGTTCCTTTATCTATAGTAAAGTCACTGGCTATAGGTACTTTATGGTTATCAACTTTCTATTAATTGGTGTTCTGCACCATTTGACATCTGTTCCTAAGAGGTCATGTACTCGCGTGGCATCTATGGATCACGCAATGTTTGCAAGCCACAAATCATCTAATGTACCATTAGTGTATTTTGTGTGTGTGATGATGAGTAGTAGTTTCTTGTGCCATGGAGGTGAATTTGTGTTGTTCTGTTGTCGTGCAGGTAATGAACAAGCCAACCTTCTTCAACTAGTGGTAGTCACTAGAGTAGTACATAGAGCAGCATATTGTCGTGGCGTTCATAAGGGAGAGAGTGGATTACGGTGAGTTCACCGCACCATGCAGTGGCCTTCTTCTTCAAGCTGTTCCTGTAATCCACTTAGGTAAGTTTCTGGTTCTTCTCCTTTCTCCTCTTCCCGCTCGTTCTCTGTGTTACCATTGCCCCTCGAGCTGTTCCTGTAATGTGTTCTCGCCGTGTAGCCGATGACTTGGTTGTTTGGATTTTAGTGGCATGGTACTTGTTTAGTGGCACAATGCTAGTTTAGGCTTTTCTCAATGCTAGTTGTTGTACTTGGCTTGCAGAAAAGGTGATATTTCTAGTTGTTAATCCTGCTAGTTGTTGTAGCTTTTCTTTAGTAAGCTAGCCTGCAAGCTACGCTTAGAAGCTTGATTAGAAGTATACCTATGATATTGCAAGCTCATATGTTCTTTCTTTCTTGCATTGAACTCACTTGTACATGTGATGTTCATTCGACTCGCAATGCTAGAACATTTTACTTTCCTGTACTGATATTCCATGTTTATTAGGTGCAAGTTATAGAAGCCTGGGATCAAAGGGCGCTTCGCAGCTCACCGGCGGGTGCCGACCACAGTGGCGCTCTTGCCTGCGTCGACGCTGGATGGCAACCAGTGCCGCACTCGATGCCTCATGCTCGGGCCTTTCCGGTCCAAGAGCGCGAGCACCCCTGCCTCGGCCTGGCTGATGACCTGAGGCTGCTGGTGCACGTCTTCATCCATGTGGTTCTGATGGTAAATCCTCATGTATTTCCATGTCTATTTCTAGTGCTGTTTTGTGTGTCAACAGCTAGTTATCCAACCAAACATTCATATAATCTGTGGTCCGATACAATTTCTTTCCGGGAAAGCACCTATTAAATGAATCAGAGATTTGTTTGCACCTATATGATGCAACATGGGTGTCATTTTATTGGTTTAACATGTTTACATACTAGTCAATCAGCCACTACGATAAGACACTGCATTTTTATTTGCAAAGCACCTATTTGTCGACTAGAGCTTGCTTTGAGTAGTTGATCATGTCCTGCCCAACTGCACATATATGATGCAACATGGGCGTGATTTTATTTGTTTAACATGTTTACATACTAGTCAATCAGCCAGTACGATAAGACGTGGTTTTGGTGAGCTGCATTTTTATTTGCAAAGTACCTATATGTCGACCAGAGCTCGCTTTGGAGTAGTTGATCATCTCCTGATCCCAACTGCATGCATGTTTCTTACTTCACCATGCAGCGCATCAACAACAAATATAGGATTTCCGACCTTATTTGGTACTGTCCTTTGAGAGCAGACACCAATAACTCGTATTTTAAAAAACAAAAATTCTGTAGTGTTGCATCAGAAAATCCTACTATTGTTGTAATATAAGTATATAATGTGTGCCCATTTCTTGCATGCTACATATGTTCCTTTAGAAGTCTTATCGTTTTACACATTTGTTAAAAAGCCACTTAGTGGTGGTAGATGCTGCCTTTTTGTACTCATTCCATTGTAGACTCTGAAATCGAATTCTAGGACTTGATCATGTGGTCAGACTTAATTCCATAGTAGTTTCCTTGTGTGTGTTTTGCAGGTCGATGATCTTCCCCTGGAGCCAACCAAAAGTATCCCGAGCCGACAGTGCGGTTGGTGGTCTGGACGGCGCATCTTCGTGCAACCTGGGGCTGCTGCTGTCAGCCACCACTCTGACATGCTCGCTGCCAGCAAGGAAGCTGTCATAGAAAGGTGAGATGCCATGGGTTGTATTCACAGTCTCGATTGGGATAAGAATGGGTCATAATGTGTGTTTCCGCTATGACAAGGAGTAGGAAAGTCTATTGAGAAAGCACTGTTTTCTGGAGTACTTCGTGAAATTGTGGGTCTTTTGGGGGCGTTTTGATTGGTTGCTCATAGACGCTTTGATACCTTTTGTACACTAATGAGGTGTTCTGGTGTTCGTTTAGGTCAGATTGGTTGCTTTTATTCTAATGCCCAAGACGTGTATGCATTGGAGGAAGCACGCGTTCATCTTGTCGTCAAGCATCTAGTACTGTTGCTAAGAAATTGTCATCTAGGCCTGGTTATTTGAGATTCTTATAGGGTTTGCTATAATGACAGCTTGACTCCTAATCTGATGATGTTCATGGTATTTATGTAATTATGTTTGTAGATACATTTCCTTGTATCGTTTGGTGTTCCGTGTGTTGTTTATTTAAATACGATAAGGATATAATTACTTGTTTGAGATACAAATTCCTGTCCATGTAGATTAAATAGTAAAAAAGAAACTACTTGCTGTGAGAATTGAAACCTATATGACATTTCTGTAACCATTTTCTTGCTTTGATCATTCATAAGAGTGCAACAGGATTTTTTCCACCTCTTAATACAGTTTTTGTGAAGGTTAAGCCATTTTTCTGCTACTTGTAAGGATGTTCCTTTATCTATAGTAAAGTCACTGGCTATAGGTACTTTATGGTTATCAACTTTCTATTAATTGGTGTTCTGCACCATTTGACATCTGTTCCTAAGAGGTCATGTACTCGCGTGGCATCTATGGATCACGCAATGTTTGCAAGCCACAAATCATCTAATGTACCATTAGTGTATTTTGTGTGTGTGATGATGAGTAGTAGTTTCTTGTGCCATGGAGGTGAATTTGTGTTGTTCTGTTGTCGTGCAGGTAATGAACAAGCCAACCTTCTTCAACTAGTGGTAGTCACTAGAGTAGTACATAGAGCAGCATATTGTCGTGGCGTTCATAAGGGAGAGAGTGGATTACGGTGAGTTCACCGCACCATGCAGTGGCCTTCTTCTTCAAGCTGTTCCTGTAATCCACTTAGGTAAGTTTCTGGTTCTTCTCCTTTCTCCTCTTCCCGCTCGTTCTCTGTGTTACCATTGCCCCTCGAGCTGTTCCTGTAATGTGTTCTCGCCGTGTAGCCGATGACTTGGTTGTTTGGATTTTAGTGGCATGGTACTTGTTTAGTGGCACAATGCTAGTTTAGGCTTTTCTCAATGCTAGTTGTTGTACTTGGCTTGCAGAAAAGGTGATATTTCTAGTTGTTAATCCTGCTAGTTGTTGTAGCTTTTCTTTAGTAAGCTAGCCTGCAAGCTACGCTTAGAAGCTTGATTAGAAGTATACCTATGATATTGCAAGCTCATATGTTCTTTCTTTCTTGCGTTGAACCAACTTCTACCTGTGATGTTGATTCGACTCGCAATGCTAGGACATTTTACTTTCCTGTACTGATATTCCATGTTTATTAGGTGCAAGTTATAGAAGCATGGGATTAAAGGGCGCTGCACAGTTCACCGACGGGTGCTGACCACAGCAGCGGTCTTGCCTGCGTTGACGCAGGATGGCAACCAGTGCCGCACTCGATGCCTCATGCTCGGGCCTTCCCGGACCAAGAGGGCGAGCACCCCTGCCTTGGCCTAGTTGATGTCCTGAGGCTGCTGGTGCACGTCTTCATCCATGTGGTTCTGCTGGTAAATCCCTCGTGTATTTCCATGTCTATTACTAGTGCTGTTTTGTGTGTCAACAGTTAATTATCCAACCAAACATTCATATAATCTGTGGTCAGATATGTATTCTTTCTGGGAAAGCACCTGATGCAACATGGGTGTGATTTTATTGGTTTAACATGTTTACATACTAGTCAATCAGCCAGTACGTTAAGACGTGATTTTGGCGAGCTGCATTTTTATTTGCAATGTCTATCCGAGCTTGCTTTGGAGTAGTTGATCATGTCCTGATCCCAACTGCATGTATTTTTATTGATTCACCGTGCAGCTCATCAACAAAAAATGTAAGATTCCGGACCTCATTTGGTACAGCCCTTTGAGAGCATACACCAATATTAAATTCATACTTTTTTAAAAGTAATTTCTGTAGTGTTGCATCAGAAGACCCTACTATTGTTGTAATATAACGTGTGCCCATTTCTTGCATGCTACATATGTTTCTTTAGAAGACTTATCATTTTACTAATTTGTTAAGAACGCCACTCATTTAGTGGTGGTAAATGCGGCCTATTTGTTCTCATTCCATAGTAGTCTCTGAAATCAAATTCTAGGACTTGATCATGTGGGCCCACTTAATTCCATAGTAATCTCCTTGTATGTGTTTTGCAGGTCGATGATCTGCCCCTGGAGTCAACCAAAGGTAGCCCGAGCCGACGGTGCAGTTGGTGGTCTCGGACGGCGCATCTTCGTGCAACTTGGAGCTGCTGCTTTCAGCCACCACTCTGACATGCTGCTGCCAGCAAGGAAGCTGTCATAGAAAGGTGAGATGCCATGGGTTGGATTCACTTTCTCGATTGGGTAAGAATGGGTTATAATGTGTGTTTCCGGCTTTCCGCTATGACAAGGAGTAGGAAAGTCAATTGAGATGGCAAATGCTCTCCATGTATATGGTCCCGTGCCACCTGACCTGAGAGTGATTTGTTTTCTCCATGTATATTGCAAATGCTCTCCTGGCGCTATAAGTTTATCTAGTTCTGTAGGACATCAGGCTTAAAATCTGCTTTCTATTTGAAGAATGGATTATTAAAAAAAAAACTTAAGTTAATTTGAAATGCTCTATGTATGTTTTAGTTTACATGCTCAAAGGTAACTGTGAGCTCCTGGTTCACCCCTTTGATCTCCAGCTCCCTTGTGCCCTCTGAAATTAATGTTGTTTCACTGATCTATGTTCAGTCAGAGTGCTTGCCTTTTGCTATGCTCTCAACCTTTGAAGATTAACTCAAAGCATATAAGCCAGAATTTTTTTTTAACCCTGGGAGTAATAATAGTCTAATCTAATCTGGTCCTGTCCTGATGCAAGTGTGAGTGCATGATGCTTAGAGTGTTATTTCACACTGTTGAAATTTTATAGTTGAGATTAGAACCATTCTGGCCGGTGGGCTTCTAGGTTTGCACACAGGTGTATTGCAGCATGGCAGTTCCACCCATTGGAGATGATCTGAGATCCCCTTTTTAGCTATTATGGAAATTTCTCAGTAATGTGCAAGTTATTTCTGTATAATTCATGCGTGCTTGATATGATGCGTTTTTTGTGAACTGATATTCTTGCTGAGATGCTTTCTACATTTTGTGTTGTTAATTTGGGTCCGATGAATGATCCATTGCGTTTTTGTTTTTGTTATATGCAGGTTGCATCCATGGGTGTTGAGATGTAGAAGAGACGTCATTCTCCTTGCAGCCATTATCTTTGCTGATTGATAGATTCTATGCGTGTCTTAGCGACTCGCTGTGGTGAAGAAGCTAGCCAGCCATGTGTTTTAGGGCTGCCGTTCATGTTTTTGTTGCTTAAGATACCTATAATCGGTGTTGCTTAATTGAACACTACCACTCGGTTCCGTGAGTAGCTGTTGATTGATATTGTATTTTCCTTTTTTTTTCTAAAGCTGTACATGTACAGAAGTGAAGATCAAACTTGTGTAGTGCGTGAGTGTATAATTCTTGGAAATTGAAGTGATGCCTTGGTTTATTTATCGATCTTACATATGTCTGTCATGTTGTTTATTTGACGAGGAGATGTTGCATGGGTTGAGGCAATTTGCTCAATCTAGTCGCTCATGATTTTCCTGACATTGAATATAATATCGAAGCCTTTCTCGTGTATTGCATTGACCATTTGATCAACTGATTTAGTCATACATTCAAACTAAATTTTGATTATATGTTAATACATGTCGATCGAAATCTATTAAACGGCAGTTCAAAAGAATATCTAATAAACGACAGACAGATACTGTATGGGACGAGCAGCCAATTTGCACTAGTAACCAACAATCACGTAGTTTGTGGGAACACATCGAACACTTACGACGGTTCGGGTAAAAAATCATGTTATTTAATGAAAAGTCGGGCCCAATCCCTCCCTCTCAGTATTAATTCAATGGCTATTTCTACGCGCAGCTCTCGCCCCCGTCACAGCCAGAAAACCGAGGCGTTACCATTTAAGTTACAGGCATAGGCATGGCATGCAATCGGGAGATTAAATAGCCCAAACACAGTAAAGAAGGATTCAATTGGTATCGCCACGTCATCAATCCGTGGGAGTGAAACATCTAGGCCGTCCGTCCTACGCATCTCCCTCCCACAACAAGCATCAAAGAAACCAGAGCCATCCCAAATCAGTGCCCGTCCGTTCCTCACCTTTCTTCCTGCTCGCGCGAGGAGCCCCTTCCAACCCACACCTCTACTTATACGAGGTCAATGTCGCCGGAGCCGCGTGCGAGTTGCGCGTGTGACTTGTGACTTGGATCTTGGGCGCGGGCGAGAGGCGAGGAGCGGAGGCCGGTTCGTCGCCGAGCGGCCGGCGGATCCAACTTCTTCTAGCTCTAGTTGGAACTTTGGCTGTACTTTTCATAAATTTAACTATATCATGGTCAGTTTTTGCACGGATGGAGAAGTGCATTCTCCCACCATGTTTCCTTACATGCTTCCACTAGCAACACATTAGGAACTTGACTAAAAACTAGGAACAATGATATTTTTGTGGCTAGAAACTTGACTAAATTTCAAAAAAAGAAATATTGGCTATAGAAGCCTGATTATAATTCTGGGAAAAAGATTGGCAATAGAAACATGACTAAAATTCTAGGAAAAATAGTATTGGCCCTAGAAACTTGGCTAAAAATGTCGCAAAATTATTACTAGCATTAGAAACTTGACTAAAATTATAGGAAAATAGTATTGGGTTTAGAAACTTGCCTAAAATTCAATTTAAATTTTATCTTGACTCAAATTCTACGAAATATTGTGTTGGCAATAGAAACTTGACTAAAATTCATGGAAAAATTAATATTGGCATTAGAAACTTGACAAGGATTCAAGGAAAAAATTGTACTGACATTAGAAACTTAATTAAAATTCTAGGAAAAATAATACCAGGTGAATACCTCAGGATGATTTTTCAATTGTAGGTGACACTGTTAAGTTTCGGTTACACTGAGAATAGATCACCCTTACACTTGTACAACAAATATAGCTAATCTTAGCACATATTCATGAAACACCTTCTCGCTATATTCAGTCATAATATTTTGTACACAAACAAATTATTATAGTGTATTTCCAAATGAAGGCTTTCCATACATGGTTTTTCAAGAGCTGTATTCAGTCACAATAAAATTCGCAGCTTCAAATTCACCAAATTAAAACAAGACAAGGTTTGTCGAAGAGCTTTTCTGACTTACTGATGAACTCAGTCTGTACAATCATAATCTGTCCACCTTGCAATGAAATCATCAACAAACTCACTGACATTGCACCTCTTTGATCTATACGGAATAGGGATCAAAACCATAACCTTTCACCCACGAGAAAGTCTCAGTCACTTGATCTCAATGACATAAATACGAGATGCAAAATCCTAGTCCACCCTATTTTCTAACCTAAAAAAACCCTGAGCCACACCCGAGCAGTGATAAATTGTGGGCAAACAGAGAAGGAATCAAATGTATAGCGTAGTCCTGCGCCTCTCGTTGAACGGACGAAGATGCGTACCGGGTGGTATCTGTTGGAAATATGCCCTAGAGGCAATAATAAATAAATGTTATTATCATATTTCCGTGTTCATGATATATGTTTATTTCCATGCTATAATTGTATTAACCGGAAACATAATACATGTGTGGTTGCGTAAACAACATTGCGTCCCTAGTAAGCCTCTACTAGACTAGCTCGTTAATTAATGATGGTTATGGTTTCCCAACCATGAACATGAGTTGTTAATTAATTAACGGGATCATGTCATTAGAAGAATGACGTGATGGACAGACCCAACTAAGCATAACAATATTGATCGTTTCATTAAGTTTTTATTGTCATGCCTTTTATTGTCAAGTATCCTATTTCTTAGACCATGAGATCATGTTATTCCCGGGTACTGGAAGAATACTTTGGGGACATCAACCATCGCTTCGTGACAGGGTGATCATAAAGGTGTCTTACGGGTATCTCAGAAAGTGCTTGTTGAATTACATGAATCAAGACTGGGATTTGTCCCTCCGTGTTTCGGAGAGATATACTCTGGGCCCACTCGGTAGTGCACATTCGGTAAAGCTTGCAAGCACGTGACTAATGAGTTAGTCACAGAGAATGTTGTATTACGGAACGAGTAAAGAGTACTTACCAGTAACAAGATTTAACTAGGTATAGTGATACCGACGATCAAATCTTGGGTAAGTAAAATATCGCGTGACAAAGGAAATTGTATACGGATTATAGTAGTCCACGACATAGTGGTTCAACCGATAAAGATCTTCGTTGAATGTGTGGGAGTCATTATGGATATCCTGGTCCCTCTAATGGTTATTGATCGGAGAGGTGTCTCCATCATGTCTGCACGTTCTCGAACCCGTAGGGTCACACACTTAACGTTCGGTAACGCTAGAGTAGCTCTGGGATAATTTTGTTAATGGTGTCCGAATATTGTTCGGAGTCTCGGATGAGATCCTAGACATCACGAGGAGCTCCGGAAGAGTCCGGAGGTAAAGATTTATATATGGCAAGTTGATTTCAGGGTTCCGGAAAAGTTCGGGATTTTTCGGCAGAGTGTCGGAATGTTCTAGAAGGTTCCGGAGGGTCCCATAGTGGGGCCCACCTGTCCCCAACGACCAAGGGTGGCCCACTGGTCCATTTGACCAGTCCTACTTGGTCCATGCAGCCATTCAATGGGTAGCCCTTTAAAAGGGATGTTACCACTCTTGAAAGAGGGGGTTACCACCTTTTAAATGAGAAGGGGTTACCACTATTGAAAGAGGGAGTTTCTACTTTGGAAATAAAGTGGCTGCAGCCCCTTGCCTATATAAAGAAGAGGGAGAGGTGCACCAAGAGACAGAGGCTTGGCCGCATCACTGGCTTGCTGCTCCTCTACCTCCCGCGCACCGCTTGGCGAAGCCCTGCCCGCGGGAACTCTCCACCATATCCACCACCACGCCGTCGTGCTGCTGGAATCGATCCCACCTACTTCTCCCTCTAGCTTGCTGGATCAAGAAGAGGGAGACGTCATCGAGCTGTACGTGTGCAAGCCTCCGGAGGTGCTGCTCGTTTGCGGTGCTGATCGGATCGAACATCGTCAACAACTTCACCGAGCTGCGTTGAATTAAACGTTCAACGCGCGTGTTCTTCGAGGGTATGATGAACTACTCTCCCCGTTACTAGAATCTTCTAGATAGGATCTTGAGTGTTGCTTCCGCATGTGAGAGAAATTTTTTGTTTTCTATCGCGCAAACTCCTACAGTGGTATCAGAGCCGGATCTATGCGTAGATGTTTTGGTACGGGTAGAACACATATGTGTATGTGGGCGTTGATAATCTTTTTATTACTTCCTTTGTGTATTTTGAATCTTAGTGGCATAGTGGGATGAAGCGGCCCGGACTAACTTTACATGTCCACGTACATGAGACTTGTTCCACGACTGACATGCAACTTGTATTGCATAAGTGGCTTTGCGGGTGTCTGTCTCTCCCACTATAGTTAAGATTTAATCTACAACGGGTTGTTAATAATTTGTTTATCACCGTTGTGGTTTCATGTTCGTAGGTAAGAACGGTTCTTTCTTCGAAAGCCCTAAGCCACGTAAAATTTGCAAAGAATAAGGGAGAGGCGTCTAACTTGTTTTTGCAGGGGTGCTTGTGATATGGTATAGCCCAAACTGTTTCATATGATATATTTGTGATGTATGAGATGATCATGTTTTGTAATGTTTCACGACTTGCATGTCGATGAGTACGGCAACCGGCAGGAGCCATATGGTTGTCTTAATTATCAATTGTATGACCTGCGTGTCAACTTCAAACGCCATGTAATTGCATTATTTATCGCTATGAGTTAGCAATATATGGGATGCAACGTGGTGGAGACAACCAAGGCGCCACATGAACATGGCGCCATGATGGAGATCATGCCGGTGCGTTTAAGATGGAGATCAAGACGCAATAAAAGGGCTATACCATGTCACATATTTTTATGCATGTGATGTTTATCCTTTTATGCATCTTATTTTGCGTGTGCTCGACGGTAGCATTATAAGATGATCCCTCACACAATATCAAGATAAAGTGTTCTCCCTTAGTATGCACCGTCGCGAAAGTTCGTCGTTTTGAAGCATCTCGTGATGATCGGATGTGGTAAACTCTACGTTCACATACGACGGGTGTAAGCCAGTTTTACACATGCGGAAATACTTTGGTTAACTTGACGAGCCTAGCATGTACAGACATGGACTCGGAACACGACGAACCGAAAGGTTAAACACGAGTCATATGAATGATATGATCAACATTTCGATGTTCACCATTGAAACTACATCTTCTCTCGTGAAGATCGGACTTGGTGTAGTGGATTTGGATCGTGTACCACTAGACAACTATGAGGGATGTTGTTTTAAGTGGGAGTTCGTTAGTAATTTGATTAAAATGAACTCTTTATCATGAACATAGTCTAAAGATGTCTTTGCTAAAATGTTGTAGATCATGGCCCGCAACGTAGCTCAGTTCAACTTCAGCGCATTCCTTGAGAAAGAAAAACTGAAATCATCTGGTTCAAACTTCACTGACTGGCACCGCAACCTGAGGATTATCCTCACTGGGTGTAAGAAGCATTATGTGCTCGATGCTGCGCTAGGTGACCCACCTGCAGACAATGCGCCTGAAGCAGAACAAAATGTCTTTGAGACGCGCAGAGATGACCACATTATAGTTGCCTGTGCCATCCTTACATCTCTGGACACTGATCTCCAGAAACGTTTTGAACATCACGGCGCCTATGAGATGGTTGAAGAGCTGAAAACCATGTTTCAGACTCAGACCCGCGCTGAGAGATATGAGATCTCTGATAAGTTCTATACATGTAAGATGGAGGAGCACAGCTCTGTCAGTGAACATGTTGTCACCATGGGAGGCTATATCCAACGCCTAATTCAGCTGGGATGTGTGATCCCGGATGAGTTAATCACTGACAGGGTGCTGCAGTCGCTCCCTCCGAGCTACAAAGGCTTTGTGCTGAACTATAACATGCAAGGCATGAATAAGACTCTTAATGAGCTCTTTGCGATGCTGAAATCTGCAGAAGTGGACATCAAGAAAGAACATCAAGTGTTGATGGTCAATAAGACCACCAGTTTCAAGAAGGTTAAGGCCAAAAAGGGTCACTTCAAGAAGAGTGGCAAATCTGTTGCTGCTCAGGGCGGCAAACCTGTTGCCACACCTGTGAAACCCAAGGCTGGTCCTAAGCCGGACACTGTGTGTTTCTACTGCAAGGGAGACGGTCACTGGAAGCGTAACTGCGCCAAATACTTGGCGGATAAGAAGGCTGGCAACGTCAAAGGTATATTTGATATACATGTTATTGATGTGTACCTTACTAGTTCTCGTAGTAGTGCCTGGGTATTTGATACTGGTTCGGTTGCTCATATTTGCAACTCGAAACAGGAGCTGCAGAATAAACGGAGACTGGCGAGGGATGAGGTGACGATGCGCGTCGGGAATGGATCGAAGGTCGATGTCATCGCCGTCGGGACACTACCTCTTCATCTACCTTCGGGATTAGTTTTAAACCTGAATAATTGTTATTTGGTGCCTGCGTTAAGCATGAACATTATATCTGGATCTTGTTTATTGCGAGACGGTTACTCATTTAAATCAGAGAATAAAGGTTGTTCTATTTCTATGAGTAATATCTTTTATGGTCATGCACCCAACGTAAATGGTTTATTCTTGTTGGATCTCGATAGTAGTACTTCACACATCCATAACATTGATGCTAAAAGATGCAAAGCGAATAATGATAGTACCACATACTTGTGGCACTGCCGTTTAGGTCATATTGGTGTAAAGCGCATGAAGAAACTCCATTCTGATGGACTTTTTCAATCACTTGACTTTGAATCATTTGATACGTGCGAACCATGCCTCATGGGTAAGATGACTAAGACACCGTTTTCCGGTACGATGGAACGGGCGAGTGATTTGTTGGAAATCATACATACTGATGTGTGTGGACCAATGAGCATTCCAACACGTGGTGGATATCGTTACTTCCTAACTTTCACTGATGATTTGAGTAGATATGGGTATATTTACTTAATGAAACACAAGTCTGAAACATTTGAAAAGTTCAAAGAATTTCAGAGTGAAGTAGAAAATCATCGTAACAGGAAGATCAAATTTCTACGATCTGATCGTGGAGGGGAATATCTGAGTTACGAGTTTGGCATGCACTTGAAAAATTGTGGAATTGTTTCCCAACTCACGCCACCTGGAACACCACAGCGTAATGGTGTGTCTGAACGTCGTAATCGTACTTTATTAGATATGGTGCGTTCTATGATGTCTGTATCCGATCTGCCAATGTCATTTTGGGGGTATGCATTAGAGACAGCCGCATTCACTTTAAATAGGGCACCATCTAAATCCGTTGAGACGACACCATATGAGTTGTGGTTTGGTAAGAAGCCAAAATTATCGTTTCTTAAAATTTGGGGATGCGAGGCTTATGTCAAAAGATTACAACCTGATAAGCTCGAACCCAAAGCGGAAAAATGCGTCTTCATAGGATATCCAAAGGAAACCATTGGGTATACCTTCTATCACAGATCCGAAGGCAAAGTTTTTGTTGCTAAGAATGGATCCTTTCTTGAGAAGGAGTTTCTTTCGAAAGGAGTGAGTGGGAGGAAAATAGAACTAGACGAGGTTATTGAACCTTCTCCCGAATTGGAGAGCAGCGCAGCGCAGGAAGATTTGGATCTTCAGGCACCGCCTTCACCAGCTAGAGAGAAAGAAGCTGATGATAGTGATCATGCAGCTTCGGTCAAAGTTCCCGTTCGCAGGTCGACAAGGTTACGTACTGCTCCTGAATGGTACGGTAATCCTGTCTTGAACATTTTATTGTTAGACAATGATGAACCTATGAACTATGAGGAAGCGATGATGAGCCCAGACTCTGGAAAATGGCAAGACGCCATGAACTCTGAAATGGAATCCATGAAGGAAAACCAAGTGTGGACTTTGGTTGACCTTCCTGATAGCCGTAAGGCTGTTGAATGTAAATGGATTTTCAAGAAGAAAACAGACGCTGACGGTAATGTCACCGTATATAAAGCTCGACTTGTCGCAAAAGGTTTTCGACAAATTCAAGGAGTTGACTACGATGAGACCTTCTCACCCGTAGCGATGCTAAAGTCTGTTAGGGTTCTACTAGCAATTGCTGCTTATTTCGATTATGAAATTTGGCAGATGGATGTCAAAACTGCGTTCCTCAACGGAAACGTTGAAGAAGAGTTGTACATGGTACAACCTGAAGGTTTTGTCGATCCTAAGGATGCTGATAAAGTGTGCAAACTTCAGCGATCCATCTATGGACTGAAGCAAGCATCCCGGAGTTGGAATCTTCGATTTGATGAGGTGATCAAAGGTTTTGGATTTGTCCAAAATTATAAAGAAGCTTGTGTTTACAAGAAAGTGAGTGGGAGCTCGGTTGCATTCCTGGTTTTATATGTAGATGACATATTACTTATTGGGAATGATGTGGAGCTGCTTAACAGTGTGAAAGATTATTTGAATAATAGTTTTTCAATGAAAGATCTTGGTGAAGCTGCATACATATTGGGCATAAAGATCTATAGAGATAGATCAAGACGCTTAATAGCACTTAGTCAAAGTAAATACCTTGAGAAGATAGTGAAGAAATTCAATATGCAGGATGCAAAGAAAGGTTCTTTGCCCATGTTACAAGGTAAGCCATTGAGTATGACTCAGTGTCCAACTACGGCAACAGAAATAGAAAGGATGAAGAAAATCCCCTATGCCTCGGCCATAGGTTCTATTATGTATGCCATGTTGTGTACTAGACCGGATGTGTCCCATGCTCTTAGTTTGACGAGCAGGTACCAGAGTGATCCTGGAGAGGCTCACTGGACAGCAGTTAAAAATATCCTTAAGTACCTAAAAAGGACTAAGGACATGTTTCTTGTCTATGGTGGTGATGAAGAGCTCTCCGTAAAAGGTTACGTTGATGCTAGCTTCGATACTGATCCAGATGACTCGAAATCTCAAACAGGGTATGTCTTTATCTTGAATGGAGCTGCGGTTAGCTGGAGGAGTTCCAAGCAAACCGTCATTGCGGCATCTACATTAGAGGCGGAGTATATGGCCGCTTCTGAAGCAGCGAAAGAAGGGATATGGCTGAAGGAGTTCGTCACTGAACTCGGCGTTGTTCCGAGCGCACTGGATCCCATGGAGATTTTTTGTGACAACACTGGTGCCATTGCTCTAGCCAAGGAACCAAGATGTCACAAGAGTTCCAAGCATATCAAACGCCGGTTTCATCAAATTCGTGAGCATGTCAATGAAGGAGATATTACCATTAGCAAAGTACATACGAATCAAAATATCGCTGATCCGTTGACTAAAGTTCTTCCACAGACAAAACATGATCAACACCAGAAGGCCATGGGTGTTAGATTTTTACCAATGTAAACTAGATTATTGACTCTAGTGCAAGTGGGAGACTGTTGGAAATATGCCCTAGAGGCAATAATAAATAAATGTTATTATCATATTTCCGTGTTCATGATATATGTTTATTTCCATGCTATAATTGTATTAACCGGAAACATAATACATGTGTGGTTGCGTAAACAACATTGCGTCCCTAGTAAGCCTCTACTAGACTAGCTCGTTAATTAATGATGGTTATGGTTTCCCAACCATGAACATGAGTTGTTAATTAATTAACGGGATCATGTCATTAGAAGAATGACGTGATGGACAGACCCAACTAAGCATAACAATATTGATCGTTTCATTAAGTTTTTATTGTCATGCCTTTTATTGTCAAGTATCCTATTTCTTAGACCATGAGATCATGTTATTCCCGGGTACTGGAAGAATACTTTGGGGACATCAACCATCGCTTCGTGACAGGGTGATCATAAAGGTGTCTTACGGGTATCTCAGAAAGTGCTTGTTGAATTACATGAATCAAGACTGGGATTTGTCCCTCCGTGTTTCGGAGAGATATACTCTGGGCCCACTCGGTAGTGCACATTCGGTAAAGCTTGCAAGCACGTGACTAATGAGTTAGTCACAGAGAATGTTGTATTACGGAACGAGTAAAGAGTACTTACCAGTAACAAGATTTAACTAGGTATAGTGATACCGACGATCAAATCTTGGGTAAGTAAAATATCGCGTGACAAAGGAAATTGTATACGGATTATAGTAGTCCACGACATAGTGGTTCAACCGATAAAGATCTTCGTTGAATGTGTGGGAGTCATTATGGATATCCTGGTCCCTCTAATGGTTATTGATCGGAGAGGTGTCTCCATCATGTCTGCACGTTCTCGAACCCGTAGGGTCACACACTTAACGTTCGGTAACGCTAGAGTAGCTCTGGGATAATTTTGTTAATGGTGTCCGAATATTGTTCGGAGTCTCGGATGAGATCCTAGACATCACGAGGAGCTCCGGAAGAGTCCGGAGGTAAAGATTTATATATGGCAAGTTGATTTCAGGGTTCCGGAAAAGTTCGGGATTTTTCGGCAGAGTGTCGGAATGTTCTAGAAGGTTCCGGAGGGTCCCATAGTGGGGCCCACCTGTCCCCAACGACCAAGGGTGGCCCACTGGTCCATTTGACCAGTCCTACTTGGTCCATGCAGCCATTCAATGGGTAGCCCTTTAAAAGGGATGTTACCACTCTTGAAAGAGGGGGTTACCACCTTTTAAATGAGAAGGGGTTACCACTATTGAAAGAGGGAGTTTCTACTTTGGAAATAAAGTGGCTGCAGCCCCTTGCCTATATAAAGAAGAGGGAGAGGTGCACCAAGAGACAGAGGCTTGGCCGCATCACTGGCTTGCTGCTCCTCTACCTCCCGCGCACCGCTTGGCGAAGCCCTGCCCGCGGGAACTCTCCACCATATCCACCACCACGCCGTCGTGCTGCTGGAATCGATCCCACCTACTTCTCCCTCTAGCTTGCTGGATCAAGAAGAGGGAGACGTCATCGAGCTGTACGTGTGCAAGCCTCCGGAGGTGCTGCTCGTTTGCGGTGCTGATCGGATCGAACATCGTCAACAACTTCACCGAGCTGCGTTGAATTAAACGTTCAACGCGCGTGTTCTTCGAGGGTATGATGAACTACTCTCCCCGTTACTAGAATCTTCTAGATAGGATCTTGAGTGTTGCTTCCGCATGTGAGAGAAATTTTTTGTTTTCTATCGCGCAAACTCCTACAGTATCGACACGGAATCATCGGTGGGCAAGACTTCTGCGTCAGCGGAGTGCTCGACATTAACGGGATCTGTCTTGCCTCATGACACACCATTAGAGAAAAGATCATGTGAAGAGCTAGGTGGATAGTAAGAATAACCGCGAATAATAGAGATCATTTTGCAAGTTTACCACTCTCGGCTAGAACTGAGGACTTGACCAGATGATTTTAACGACAACATGGGTGTTTTTGAAAAAATAACCTATCCAGACATCTCCACAGTGGCAAACATCTTACTAGTTCAAATCATTTGGGCCAAATCATCACCACACGCCCCTAAAAAAATCATCACAGCACACTAAGTTTTAGGACTATCGTGGATAAGTTCATGTATGATGTATCCCAGTGTTATTCACTCTTTTTTAAAATTTACGCCAACTTCGGTTACCATGGTATAATATTAAAAATTTCAGTATGTGACCGGTACCATACCAAACAGTATTATCAGTTCATACCGTATTTACAGTAGCATGAAAATTACAATATTATCTGTTCATACCGTATTTACAGTAGCATGAAAATTACAATTACCGAATAACCTTATGTACCAGTGGCAACAGCCGTAGTACATGCCACATGGCGCCATTTATGTTGATGAAGACGTGTCCATAGCATTATTCAACCGTATGTACCATGCACAGTCATCAACCAATCAGCTGTACGAACGGCGCATACGCCACCGGCATCTCCTATATAAGTAGCTAGCACCGATCGATATCCAGCCATCTCCATGATCTGTGTGAGCTAGCTAGTGGTAGTGGGTAAGTTTGAGCGATCAACCAGCTGCACTTTCGCCATGGAAGGAAAGGGTCTCAAGAGCGTGATCCTGTGTGTGCTACTCGTAGCAGGGAGCTTGGGTTCTCTGCCGCAGGCCGCTGCCGCCAGCAACAGGTTCCACTGCAGAGACAGGGACGCCACCAAGTGTTACACCGCCTGTAAAGGCAAGTACTCCAGGGCATATTGCATGGGACACTGCGGCTGTGAGTTTGACATGAGCGGCACAGCATTCCCGAGTGACTACCCGAGCTCCAACCTGCTCACCAACAAAGGTAGTAAATTGATCGAAGCGATCCATGCATCTTAATTTCCATATTGTGCATGTTGATTATCATCCTCATTTCAGTTTGAGTTCAACCTGTTTTTTGGCAGAGGATATAGCCATCGAGTACTGCAAACTGGGATGCAGGTCTTCCGTCTGTCACAGCATGAGCAATGGTAAGTAAATAAAGAACCTCTCATCTGGATCTTCGTATTTGTGGAGTAGTTTGCTATACTTCGCTAGGTCTGGTCGGCATGTAAAAACAACTGAGGCGGCTTGCACTTTTCTACACTGAAATAATTGAGGCGTCCTGAGTAAATTACATCTAACTAACTCGTAGCACTATCTTGGCATACACCAGCTGAAGGCAGCGGAGCGACGAGAGCCGCCGTGGAACGTTGCGGCGATGCATGCAGGCGTTTGTGCGACGGGCATGCCGGCGCCGGCGCCATTGCGTCCGCTGCTGCCTAATCAATCAAAGCATGCACGTACGAGCGCGTGCTCTGCGATTATTGCAGGTTGAAGATTGAAGAAGCCCATGCCAGATGTGTTGCTCGTTGCATGTGTGTGTTCAATAATTGGATATCATCTTATCGAACCAAGCCAGTGCGACGATGTGGCCTTGCATATGGCGCACGTGTTTCTTTTTTTATTTCGTAAAATAAGTAAGTTCCATCGTGTAAGTACCTAAGATGCCCTGTTCGTGGCTTCTTGTGCTCGTCTCATGCGTGTCGATCGAACGAATGAACGAGAGGGTGTGATGTGTCCTAGCTTGTCAGCAGAATAAAAGTTTGTGGTTTGTGACCTTTTTGTCTTCTTGATTATCGTTTCCCTGTAATTATGCGTATCCTGCTTTGTTAGTTCATCTAGTGTGTACGTGCGTTTTGATCATACTAGATGACCCGTTGCGCGACTGCGCAACTGCCAGATGCAAATACCACATTGTTAGCACACACTTTATTTATTGGTAACAAATAACTAATTTTATTTGTATTCATTTAGCTTACACCATAATACCATATAGAAACACTTAGTTATGTACACCGATAGAAGCTGAATAATTTATTGCTCAAATTGCAATACTTAAATAGACTATTAACCAAATTAAAACAAACTTGAATCTTTAGAAAATAACAACGTGACTACTCATCGTCGATCGCCTTGATGGCATAACAAATCACCCCTACAGTACATGGAACACCATACTCACTGGCTGGGCTACGTTCCTCTTAAAAAGAATAAACACTACCATGCCAGCCCTAAGCTGATTTGATGTGACAAAAAAATCCCAGCCAGATGTGAACCTTGTCCTCCCATCAGCACAAATTGCATATTCAGCTTCGATTAACACCCCCCCATGCATCGATAGAAATGCATCACCAGAAGAACCTAGGTCCTCTATAAAAACATGCTACAGAAGTAAGTGGAGAATCAACAAAATGGCGACCAAAATCCCCGGTTACAAAAAAGAAGATGTCAACATTTCAAAGGAAGTATAATTTTGGATATTATTAATTAAAGTAACAATGCTATACAGAAGCAAGAAAAAACTCATGCAATCTGGGCTAGCTCAGGTTGTCACTCAGACTAAAGAATTAGATTAGAGTGACATGCTTTGTCGTGGAAAAAACCAATATGAACAAAGCAGAAATACAACAATTTAGTCACCGATCTTTGTGCTGTGAAAAGAAAAATTCCGGAAGTATTGAATAATAAAAATTGATCGTAGCGTGAGTTCATCATAATAATAGCCAATAACCAGTTGGCCAAGCCAACTATTTAATTGCCAAGCACAGACCAGAACTGCATAAACTATTTTAACATTTTATATCACAAGTGAATAAAACTGCTCCTCTTTTTTAAAACCTTACACGTGCTCTTAACCAAATCTAGTATTTTAAGTTCTCCTGGGAGCTGCCATTGGTTTTGGCTATGCTGATCATGTTCTTTCTGTATAGTTATCCCTGTTCCTATGATATAGTTTTAGCACTTACTACCACTACAATGTCTAGCACAAGCATGCTCTGTTTTAATTTGTTTCCTGGTAGTTTTCCTTGTTTTTTGAAATGAGAGGTACTCCAGTTAGCAAGTAACAGCCTGAAGAGGAAACTCTATAGTAGAGAACAATTCTGGTCACTTCAAAATACCAGGGAGCCCATTAATTAAGCCTGAAGAAATTTAGGGTGTAAATTTCCAACGCTCAATTGCCAATATTAGTAAATAAACACACATGGGAGTAAAAACAATCAATCATCAAGCAGGAGAATAGCAAATGAACATACATCCGAACCAAAGAATCAATGGTGCAGAGGAAGAGAGCAAACCTTTACAGAAAAGCACGAACAACTCAGGTCCCCTACCAATAACCCAGAACGAACTTGCGGAAAGAACACACCGGCTGTAGGATGTTGTACCTGGCGACGATTTACCTTGAGATTAAATAGGATCGTCACAAGATTCTTGATTCCAGCCACCAATCAGGTGGCACAAAACATTAGTAGAATACCTACATATTTCAAACATGGTAACAACAGTGAAAAAACACTGCTTGACAATATACTTGCTCCCCGACCGTTCTCAGATAATTGCCAGATATGTACGCGTGAATTAAATATCATCAAGTAGACTAACCCAATACTTACAGGAGAGTCTCATTTCATTTTATAAACCATGTACTGGATTGCCTGATTGGTGACCGATTTGTAATTATCATGGTAGATGACATCAGGAGAGCATAGCATATAGAGCTAAAGAAAGGAAATGCTCTTGTACAGCAAGACTGGAAAAAGAGTTAAACAAAGGACAAATTCAGAAAGAATGATGATTAGTAGACATAAAAGGAGGTAGTTCGTATGGAGAAACCAATTAAGAACATAACTGACAAAGGATGAATCATCAGTACACAAGCACCACTCACGGACTTTTTAACCAGCCGCCACATATTGTATTTCTCTTTCCCATATTTGTATAAATAAACTTCAAACATCAGTACACAAGCACCAAGAATGATCAAATTATAGAAAGCAATGTTTTGACAATATATCATCCTAAAAAACATATCAAATTATAGATTTCCATTGGCCTCTTATAGTTTTACATGTAATTCACTTCCTTGCCAAAAAAGGTACAGACAATATATCATCCTAAAAAACCTATCAAATTATAAATTTAGGCCTCTAGTAGATTTCCATTTTGTACAGTACGTAGCTGTAAGACTGTAACCATGCCAAACAATAAAAATCAGCAGAGTTTTAGACAAGCCTAGCTGAGTGAGCAGCATAAATAATTTAGGAAGCAGTCAACATCAATAGAAAACCTAAAAAACAGGAGAAACAGAAGGAAATAATGTGATGAGTGTCTAAAATGCAAGGAAAGCATATGCCTATCCATTGATTCCTAATAAGAGAATATGCCAAATAACGGTCACTTGGCTAATAGGGATGCAGAAACATGCAAGCTAAGGAGCGAGAAGAATCAAATTTCTCAGCCGAGGACATGCTCAACAACATACAACAAAACAGCAAGGAAAATAGGGCAGCATCTTACAGGAAAGAAAACAGGTGTGATGCCTGTCAGCCATGAGAAACAGAAAAATAAATCAAGGTTTCACACTTCTACATCAAATTCAGAGTTCAAACAAAGGCAGTCATGAAATTTAAGCTCAAAGAAAATTGAAGAAACTTTTGTGCACAAAAGAAGCTAACAACCAAAGAAGAAAAATAAATAATAATGGTACCTGATAGCTGATACCACTTCCATAGCTATTCATTGTTGAAAGATATATTTTTCAGCAGCACAAACTGAACTGTAGCAGGAAACATTTTGTATTACAACATAGAGATTCTTCATTTATATTCAATTACAAATAGGAGTAATTTCTATTTTCCAATGGCCATTACCTATTTTTATGAAACAATAGGAATTCAGATCTAGAAGACGAGAGGCAATGAAAGGACAGCTACCTGAACAAGTGAGACGTGGGCAGTGGGGAGTATTTCTTGGGTACATCAAAACCCAATCTTGTTCAGTACAGAGGGGCAACATATATTGCCGGACCTTGATGGAGGGGTCTAGAGCATGAATGAGGCAATCGGTCAGGTCTGAAAGGCCTCACCCATACTATCTCAACGTCTGACAGAGCTGCAGAAAACCCTCTGCCTATGTGAAAGAATGAGAAAAAAATAAGAAACATTCAATGAATTAATGATTTAACCTGCCATGTCTGATTTTATTCTCATGTCAATGGACGAAACAAAACACTTAATCATGTATGTAAAGGAATTGAAGCTACAACTAAACCAAACCTATGAGCAATATAACCTAGTGATTTCTACAACAAAAAACAACACAGAGATGACATGCTCAAGTTCCAGCTTTTGTAGATCAATGTAACCAACACAATGAGCAGTAGAATATATGATTGTTTGCTTTCAGTAAAGTTTATACTTAAACCTACAAAAGGCCAAAGTACCATGAATAATTCAATCATTAGAATTTGAGATGTATCCATTTTTACAAAACTTGCAGATAAACTTCCACAGAAATGGCAGGAGTAAATAATAGCCAATCAAGATACACACCGACATAACCAGAGAATCCATACAACAGTTTCATCCTTGAAGTATAGGTTTCATTCGTCACCTTAATACCACTACAGCCATTAACATCTAGAGTCGTGAGACTGTTTGAGCAAGATTTGAAAAGGCATACAGACAGGACATTAGTTTCACAATGTGCATATGCCGCAACAGATGCAGAAATTACGCATGGGAGGGAGGACACATGACACTGAAAGTTTTGACCTGAATCTATTTGTCGAAACAGGTAGTGCACACACATGGGAGGGCACATGACATTGAAATCAAGCGGAAGACGCATGCATTGTTATGTATAACAGAGGGCATGCTCGTAAGAATACAAACGGAACAAATCAGTAACCAGAACAAGAAGACAGAGTAACAACTGATAAGGCCGATGGCAAGATGATATTGACTCTGCTTGATTCAGCAATTGGGATTCATACACATTTTTTTTTAGAAAAACGTATCTCGGCACACATACAGTAAAGAATTAATTGACTGACAAAACTCTTTGCTATGCATGAACTGAGGATTTAATAGCCTTTACAGCACATAACGTGCCATCAATTAATTGTACCTTGTAAACATGCTAGTTCCTCCCTCCCTTCCAATAAAAATACCTACATTAGTGAAAGAAAATTAAACTTCAGTATTGCTGAAAGAGTATACAGAGTACACCAATTTAGCACCGGTTCAGGTGTAAATACTCAATCTGATACAAGGAAAACACATACCCCAAAGATAACCAAGCATGCTATACTGGACCTCTAAATCATTGCCAAAATTGACCAGAGGAATTCAACTTCTGGATGGGAAAATTGTCAGCAACCACGAAAGTTTCATACTCATTTAATTTCAGTATCAAACAAATGACAGGTACCACGAACTCAATTAAATAGCTAAAGACCTCTAGAAAATATTTCGAGGAGAAAAATGGATCAGGACTAAATGCTAGAGCAAAGCTACTACAAACTGTATTACCAAATGTACTCTACAACGAACCAAAATAAATATAGGAAGATAGCTCAAGCATGTATATTCACTCTAGAACACTACAGGTGTATTGACTAATTCTGGAGCTGCCTCTTTATCACCTAATCACATGTCACGTATTATAGTATGACAACCTCCATCAGTGTATCCAACCAAGAAGTAACCTTCCTGGCCTTGTTCGTTCGTTCACTCAAAGGACACAAACTAATCTCATTTAAAAGCACAAGGGGAATTTGCGAGAAAAACTACATCTCTGGTAATCAATATTTAAACTTAAAAAAACACCACTTCTATACCTGTTTACTTCAAATCGAGGGTTGTTGCTTTGAATCATATTTGCGTTCATTCAATAAACCCTGCCAAGAAGATTAAAACAAATTCTAGTAAGCATTACAGATAATGAGTCTCTAATTTAATAAACAATCAGGCAATAAACTTTCAGGCAAAGCATCAGCCAAGAACTGTTCTGTAAACTACATCAGCAAGAACCCAAGAATGCGTAAAATTGGTTGCCTTCAGCTAAATATAGTTGAGTTAGCCATGTGCAGTCCAATATAAGCTACATATTAGAAAGTATATAAGGGGAACAGTAGGACTACACACATAAGTGTATATCTGCAATAATTTGTTCCTACTTTTAAATTAACATGGGGCATTCCTTTTTATCTTAACCCAATGAAAACAACTTAAAGACTACACATATCATTGCAACAATTCATCATCTACTATTAGATGTCGGAGGACCTTGAACACGCAGCGGGGGGCAGGCTGGCGACCAGATGCCGCCACTGCCGGTCGACATGGAGACGGGGGCGTGCCGCTGGAGGTCTGAGACGAGGACACACCTAAGAAGCAGGGAGACGCGACTGTCCGAGCAAATTAATTCAGCAGAACACAAACGAACCTGCAAAGACGAAATATCTGATCATTTGGGTTGTGATTTTAAAAGTACCAAAGATCTGACAAAATACAACAATTAGTGATGCACAATTGTTTAATATAAAGCCAATACTATGTCACTTAACAATCCCAGGAATCATATACAAAAAGTACATAATGTTGGAATGAACTATGAATCAAATGTTGGAAGAAATCAAGAAAATGAACAAAAGAACAGAATGTTGGAATGAAGTATGAATCAAGTGCCTCCTAACACAACACGAAGTAAGAAAATTAAGGGAGAGACACATATCCAATATCTATTTAATTAGAGCCATCACTTGTAAGTATATGCAAAGGTCACTAATAAGACCAAAGGAAAATTGCAGGAACAGATGCAAAGCACCAATCTCCAGAAGAGCTTCATACAAAGAGAAGTTAATATGTGTTTTGTGCTAGCCAATCAGAAACTGAAAAGAAGGATACAAAACGAAGTAATTTCTTACATAAACAACTGCCAGTTTTATTTTCTTCCAATTCATGTTCATGCAACCTATAATAACATACTCGAGCTAATGGGATAAGCACACACATTACGAAGGTGAAGCACATATTCTAAATGTAAGCAAAAATGATTTCGCTAAAAGATAAACTTAGTGCAGTAACTGAAAGAAAGTAACATAAAACAACCTGTATATTTTGTAGATAGGATTTATATCTTAGCAGCTCCGTTTCAGACAATTGTAAGCAAATACTATTACTACGCTTTCGAACCCCAGTAACCAAAAAAACTCACCAATTACTTGGTATAGGAATCATCGGTACAAAATATTCAGGCTCTGTCATGTAGTTCTAAATTAAGGGTAGATTTAGGGAAGCAGAGCACATCATACAATGCTCATTTATATGAATTCAACATATCAGCTAAACACCAGAAGGAAAACAATAGCACAATCCAACGCAGCGTGATAATGAAATAAATGTAGTATAATCCAATGCTCATTTCTATGAATTGTGGTTTCGGTTTTCTCACACAATCCAACTGAGCATGATGGCCGGGATGACTCATCTACTCTTGTCGAATCTGATAACACGCTATAGGAAATTACAAACTATTCGACGTTACCAATAGTTTTAGCAACCCGGAAGCCAGATTACAACTCTTTCCAAGTAATTAGCTCCCACATCACATTACTGAACGAGTAGAAATCATTTTAAGAAATATTATTTGGCTTTTTTTCTCAGCGCATAGAAAATTACATGTTCACACATATTAAACAGCCGGTAATATAATGTACTTATTGACATTCTTACCTTCTGCAACAACATATCTTATTTCCCAGTCAAAAGATCTTAACACTAATATGACTTCCACCAACTTGTACCTTGCTCAGTTTAATCTGTACAAAAGGCAAGACCAAGAAATAAGTGGAGACAAGATTATTATAAAGGTAGTAGTTCAAACATAACAAAATGACAGCAGCAATATGCAAATCTCACGGTATGCAATTTTCCTCACCTTAAATGGAGAACATTTGCCAACAAAAAATCTGGTAGAATCTCACAGTATCCAATTTTTTTCAACAAAAAATCTGGTAGAATGAAAAATGAATTATAATAGCATACAACATGCATCAGATTCATATACTTATGAACCAATTTCCCGCAGGTGAAAGAACTACAGGTAAGCTACAAGGGGAGAGAGGTGAGGAATGGATCCGCGTGCGTACGCGGACTGCGGTTTACGGATAGAGAGAAGACTAGTGAAATTGGCGCGTCGGCACGCCGCGCCCGTGTGGTGACTCATGGCGTGGCGACATGCCGCGTCCGTTGTAATTTTAAAATGTTGAAATCTATCGGAATTTATCGTTTAGAGTACATCGAAGTACTTAGAAACTTGGAATGGTCAAATTTTTTTTGGCATAAATATGTAATTTATCTCCAAAAAATGAACTTATCAAATATGTTTTTTTTTTCCGTCATGAATTTATAATTGAACTTCATAGTCGGAGGAAATACATTGTGTTAGTATTTATAAATTTAGTCCATAATTAGAGGAAATATTATTATTTTTTTGCTCTAAATATCCATCTAATCAAGCTTTTTTTAAATTTAAATACACAAATAGAGAGAGTTTAGTCATATTACATCCAATATGTTAACTAAATTAAAATGGTAAATTATGTTTCCATTTTGCCATAGATATTTTACTTAATTTTATTATCGTAGGAAAATAAATTATGATTATATCAAAACATCCACCAATTTGAGCATTTTTAAAATTTAATTGCATATTTGGAAAGAGTTCAGTTATCTTTGTAATGGTATAATATGTTTGTATTTTGCCTTAAATAGTTAATTTAACTCAATAAACAGAGAAAATACATTATATGGGCATTTATTAAATTCAATTCATAATTAGAGGAAATGAATTTGGATAGCTTCTAAATATTTACTGATTTGAAATCTTTAAAAATGTTTGCATTATGGCATAAATAGTTAGCATTTATTTGCCACAAATATTTTACTTAATTTTATTATCAGAGGAAAATACATTATGATTATATCAAAATGTTCACCAATTTGAGCATTTTTAAAATTTAATTGCATTTTTGGAGAGAGTTTAGTTATCCTTAAAATGTTATAATATGTTTGTATTTTGTTTTAAATAGTTAATTTAACTCAATAAACAGAGAAAATATATTATATGGGTATTTATTAAATTCAATTCATAATTAGAGGAAATACATTTGGATTTTCTCCAAATTTTCACTGATTTAAAATCTTTAAAATGTTTGCATTATGGCATGAATAGTTAGCATTTATTTTACTGATCATTTCGATATTTTTTCCATATTTTTCTGGTGAGTAGATTTAAAGGTATTGATTTTACAGTATTATTCATTTTCTGTATTTTTTGAGAAAAGGAAAACACTGACAGTCAGGACCCACGCTGACATCGTCATGACGTCAGCAATGGCCTGGACTGGAAATTGCCGCGGCGACGTGGAGCTCACCGGCGGCGCGCCACCGCGAGATGGGACGCGCGGCTGGGCTTTCCGGAGGTGCGTCGATGCGGGGTGCCTGGGAGCGGCGGCGCCGCCTCTTATAGGTCGCCGGAGTGTCCCCGGCAGCCTGTGAACACGGCGGCGGATGCCGAGCATGGTGGCGGCGATTCCGGCGAACTCGTAACGTTCCGGCACATGGCCGTGGGCGAGGAGAGAGAGGACACGAACTCGTAATGTATTGTATGTTTTTTGTTTTGATGGATAATATAATTTGTAAGAAAATTGTGCAAAATTGAAAATTATTGGAATGCAAAGAGAGCTTACATTTAAAAATTGTTCAGATTTCGAAAAATGTTCAAATTGGGAAGTTTTCTAGATTTGATTTCTTTTTACGGTTGTAAAATGATCAGTTTTGAAAGGCATTTAAAAGTTTGAAATATTCAAATTTTAATTTGATCATATGCCATTCGAAATTTTTGAAATCTGTCTGGAATTTATTTTTGTTTTCAAGCGAGAAAATAGAAAAATTATATGGGAAACTAATCTAATAAATTTTAAACAAAAATGGACATCTATTAGTTCATGTGGAAAGTTTTAAACAAAATGGACATCTCTTAGTTCGTGTGGAAAGTTTGAAAATATCTTAAATTTAAAATTTTCTTAAATTTTGAGCTATGCAGAATGGATTTTTGTTGCAATTTTTGTGTGGGAAGGATGAGAAGTTGTTAAATTTGGAAAATTTTGATACATTTTTTTTTGCATTATTTTGTGCGCAATGTATTTTTGGTGCAATTTTTGTGTGAAGAGTTTGAAAATTTGTTAAATTTTCCTATTGGTTAGTATTTTTTTTTGGGGGGGAAATATTTGTTGGAAAAATCTCCAAGAAATTTTGTATGAATTTTTTTTAAAACTTACAAAATTTGTTGAGGATACACTTTTAACTTAACTTTTTTTTAGTCATTTTGGTAATTTTAGATATGTCTTAATCTAGATTGTTTGATGTCACATGAATTTGAGACAAATAGTTGGGATCTATTTTTAAGACGTTGAATTTTTTTTTGGTTAGAAATGATTTAGCTCAATTGTAGACAGCTCTTAACTTAAATAAATTTGCAAAGTTTTTTTTTCCAGCAAATTTTCATACATTGTTTGCATTATTCTGAATTTTAGATGAAAAGTTATAAATATTACAAAATTTTAGGCTTTCCTGTAATTATTAAATGTCTGATAGGGGTCCACATGTCAGTTTTTTTTTACCGAAATGCGAAGGTTCTGACAGGTGGGCCCGGCCCGCTGTGATGTGGGCAGTGACATCACGCGCGTCGGCGGTTGAGGCGGACGCGCTGCCGAGTTCGCGCTCGAGCAGCTGCGCGCGTCGGCCTGGGTCCGCGCGGATACGCGAGAGGAGGTGGAGGGGAGCAGAACGGGCGGCACGGTGGAACATTTGGTCTCCGTACTCGCCGCCGGTGAGCAAAGGGGTGGAGGCGGACGGAGCTGACGGCGGCGACGATTCCGTCACGTGCGCGGCGTCCCGGCAGGCGATCCGCGGCGAGGAGGGAGAGGATGCGGCGGTGGAGCTCGTCGTGGGCGTCGATTTGAGCGGGGAGGAGCGGTGCGGCGGCGGCTCCGTCTGAGCGGAGAAGGAAGAGGAGAGGGAGGGGGATGTGTGAGGGATCTGATTGTACCGTTTCACAATTGTTTTTGCAAATGCGAGGACTCTTCTAAAAAAGACGCCACGCGGGGACTATTCTGCAGAAATGTTTTATTTCGGGGGACCGGTTCGGCAAAATAAAAAGGTTAACACATGGAAGTTGTTTGGAACGGTGATATACATCTACTCGTGAGAGGAAAATTCGAACGGATGACCGAGTGTGACGAATTTTACAAATTTCGTCAAATGTTTTTGCGTATTTGGATCCAAAATTAAGGATATAGAGTCGACCAAACTCGAAACCGATCACGGGGATGGAACCTACTCGTCGACGTGCATCAACAATTTTTTTATTTTTTTAAAAAAACCTTAAAAAAATTCGCAAAAAAAAAAGTACTGTAGAAGTACGGTACTGTAGCACTTCTATAGTACCCCGCGACGTGGCCACCTTCGCTGAAGGCTGAAAGGGGTGGTCTTTTATATAGGTAGTGATGGAGAGGCAAACCGGGACGAACCTTAGCTCCCTCCTCCCGCTGCCGCTTGAGGTTGCCCTTGGGCTGGCTGTCGAGTTCGTCGAGGTAGTCCAGCGCCGTGCGTCCTCTTCGCCCGTGCCCACCGACGCCGCCGCCCACCTTCACCTCCCGCTACCCCCACCGTCCTCCTCCCGCCAGGTCGCCGGCCGTCCGAGCCACCCTCGAGCCGAGCACTGGTCCTCCGCGCCACCGCCCCCTCCATGACGCGCTCCTGCAGCGCCTCCGGCGACCCGCCACTACTCCGTCCGGACGCCGCACAAAGAGTCGAGCTCGTCGATGCGCCGCCTACCCCGCTGCTCCTTCTCCACGAGCTCCTCCGGGGCGGAGCAGAGGTGAGGGTGCGGGGAGAGAGAGAGGGAAGAGGGGAGGAGAGAGGCGGCGGCGCGAGAGACGAGCAGGAGGAGACGGGAGGGGATTGGAGGAGAGGTGAGACACGCGATTGGAGCTAGGGTTGGGCTCCAGTTTTGTCTCGCTGCGGTCTGCGGGCGCGGAGGGGCGCATGAACAGTGGCACGGAGGGCAAATGGCTCATCTAACGGCAGGAGGCACTAGTACAGAATGACACATCGGATACCCCTCTATGGCAACGGCAGGAGTTAGGCGACGGTAAATCGCGGCATCCCCCGCGTGCCCGCACTGGGCCGTAAAGCAGGCCCACAACAAAGACAACGGGTGAATAGTGGAATATATGTTGGCAACGGAGTTTGGTTTAACTCCGTTACCGATGTGTGCTCATCGCACACGGACAGTTTCGTAATCTCCGTTGCCATTAGAAGCAGCCCGACAGCCGGCCTATAAGAACCTACTATGCCCTTCACTCTCACTCTCACTGTCTCACTTCCAACCCTAGCCGGCGCTGGTAGATCTCCTCTCTCTCCACTCTCTCGCACTCTCTCGCATGGCTTCCACCGTCGGCGCTGGTAGATCCGGCCATCGTGGCCGTGGCCGCCCCACCCTCCGGGCCTTCAGGCAGCAGCAGCGTCAGCTGGTGTTGGAGGAAGAGCTTGCGGAACAAGCCGCCGCCGATCCAGCCCCCGCGGGCCGGTCCCGCAGCCTTGGCGCTCGTCCGCACGGCGAAGGCTCCGGCCGCACCCGCTCATTTGGCCACCATTGCAGCTACCGCGAGATCCGCCAGGCGATGTACCCCGGCCGCCATCCGTCTTCCTCCTCCTCGTCCTCGTCCTCCGACGAGGAGGAAGAGGAAGAGGAAGAGGAGGAGGATCGTGATCTGGAGATCGCTTGCCAACTCTCCCGCGCCGATTTCGAGCGTGGGGACGCCAAGCGTCGTCAGGGCGAGGCCGATCTAGAGGCGGCGGTCCTCCTCTCCGAGGCGTCGACCCAGGTCGAACGCGCCGAGGAGGCGGTCTACCAGTCTGACCTCCGGGCCGCCATAGCCCTCTCTTTGGTCCACGGCGAGGGCAAGGCGCCGCCAGGGGAGGCCGGCGCTAGCTCCGTCACCGGCGGCGACGCTAAGCGAGCCTGCCTCGCCTAATGTAAGACCCCAGTTCAGTAGGATAGCTGTTTTCTACTCCCTCCGTTCCAAATTACTTGTCTCAACTTTGTCCAAATTTGCATGTATCTAGACACAAAAAATTGTGTCTAGATACATGCAAATTTGGACAAAGTTGAGACAAGTAATTTGGAACGGAGGGAGTAGTTGTAAGTAGGCCTGGAATTCGAGCCGAGCCGAGCCGACTCGGCTCGACTCGTTGAAGCTCGGTCAACTGACGAGTTAGCTCGGCTCGACTCGTTTAACAAACAAGTCCAGAATTAGAACTCGGCTCGGCTCGGTAAACTCGCGAGTTTGCTCGTTTAACTCGTTTAGCTCGGTAAAACAGTTAACATGAATTATAATATCTTTTATATATAATTGTTTCTAATTATTTAGTCATGTATGATGTAATTATCAAAATAATAAATGACAATATAACACTATCAAGTAATATCTAGTTGTTAAATTATAATATTTAGGTAAAATTGTTCACAAAGACAAGAATATAGGTAACAATACTTTTTTTACCGAGTTAAACGAGCTAACCGAGTAGCTCGGAACTCGGCTCGTTTAACTTGAACTCGTTTATCGTAAAAAATGAAAACTCGGCTCGGCTCGTTTAGCGACGAGTTCGAGTCGAGCCGAGTTGAGTTCCGAGCTACTCGTTTAACTCGCGAGTTTCGAGTTTTAATTCTAGCCCTAGTTGTAAGTAGCTAATTGTTTATCCATAGATTTGCTCTGTTTTTAGTAGGCATTGTTTACACATAGATTTTAGCTGTTTTCTAGTTGTAAGTAGCTAATTGTTTATCCATAGATTTGCTCTGTTTTTAGTAGGCATTGTTTACACATAGATTTTAGCTGTTTTCTAGTTGTAAGTAGCTAATTGTTTATCCATAAATTTGCTCTGTTTTTTAGTAGGCATTGTTTACGCATAGATTTTAGTTATTTTCTAGTTGTAAGTAGCTAATTGTTTATCCATAGATTTGCTCTGTTTTTAGTAGGCATTGTTTACACATAGATTTTAGCTGTTTTCTAGTTGTAAGTAGCTAATTGTTTATCCATAGATTTGCTCTGTTTTTAGTAGGCATTTGCTCTGATTTTAGCTTTGTTTCTGTTATGCCGATGATTAAAATTAGGTGACACCGTGTGATCCGGGGGTGGCGCTAGTGATCCTTTTGATATGCACAAATACACATCGATCTTGTGCATCCTACTTGGCTCGCTTGCTCCATCCCTGGAATTTGTGTGTCCAATCTAACTATATATGAGACATTATTTAGGCTATGTTCTAGTTGTAATTAGTTCTATATTTTCTGTAATGCCGATGAAGAAGAATATGTCTTGTGTATAGAGATGGAGCTTACATTTTGATTTTTTTCATCTCCTTTAGGGCGAGGAGGAAACCTGGAGACTATGCGACGGCCGTGAAGACGTAGGAGCGGGGCTCCGTCCACACGATCCACTGAAGCCGGCGCCTCCAGGAGCAAGACTTTTGTGCAGTACTAAATAGGTAGAAGAAGACCACGCAGTGAAGCTGGGCGAAGAGGAAGGTGAAGAACCGGCGGCCGTCAAGCAGGAACCACAGGGCTCCATCGACGGTGCAGCAGGCGTCACCGGTTTTTTTTTTGTTTCCTTTAGCCCTCATTACAAACGGTCAAAAACTAATCTCCATATCTGATGTAAAGACTAAAGGCAACAGTTATATATTATGCCCGTTGCTAAACTTATTGCAAACGATAAAAATCTCCGTTGCCATTGTGAGGCTTCACATCAGTGACAGAGGCGGGGACACGGACCCTTTCTCCGTTGCCGAAGGGGTTTTTGGCCCGTTTCCGATGTGTCGTTCTATACTAGTGAGGTGAAACAACAAGGCGTTTTTAGCCAATCTGACGAACCAGGTTTATGAGGTGACGTGGATGGGGGCAAACATGGGAGGTTGGACAGAGCCTTTATAAAAGTAATATCTCCTTGTAGTTATGCTTATATGCTCCGAACAAAATTCTTGCGGCCTACCTACCACCACATTGTCGCCCTATCTTCTTCCCCAGCAAACCCTTTCATTCAGGTCTTTCAAATTCTTTGACGGTTTACACACGATGTTGTTCTTCTTATCCCCGTGCATACGTATTTTGACACATGAATGTCTGATTTCGAGATAACTACCGCGTGCATGTGCACATAAATTAAAAAACACGTATTAAAAACTTCCCACCAATCCATGAAGGACAATGTAACAAAACTATAAACGATCGCACTTAAATATATCTTTGTCATTTAAACAAGCTCAACGGTAGTATTTCAACAACATATATTTTATTCGGTGATTATTAATTATAAGCAATGCTATTTCCATATTCAGTACACAACATGCACACGTTATCAACTTATTGCCAAACCTCATGAAACTTGCAAGGGACACGACTACTAGTAAATAATCATTTCAATGGCGTGATTTATACTCTAGAAGGTTCAATAAATATGCTTACATTACTAGAAACCCCTATTAAGTTTTAGAGTGTACCATGATATTTAAGGATATTAAAATAAACACACACACTATGTATACACTATAGTCCATACACTTGACAAAAAAACTAGGAGGAACTTTGGTTATAAAATATAGTATAAATTTAGTACAATGCAATTGTATTTTTCAACAAGATACATTAGACTATAACAAAAAAACATTGTAACCAATATTTATATTTACTAGTTGTGTGGTTGCCAATTAATAAGAAATTGTACTCCCACTTATACTCTAGCATGATCCAAATAAGTTACAAAGAAGTATTAAAGTTTAGTACAAATTATATTTAATTATTGACATGAGTCCAGAGTGTTCCTCAACTTGCTTGATACGGAAAAGGTGAAGTCTGTGATTGTCAACAGGTGGTGAACAAATACTACTTTGAAAGTAATTAAACAGTAAAACATAAAAAATGGTGTTTCTTTTACGTAAACAATAAACCCAGGTTGTAAAGTTGAGAAAAATAAAATTTAGATAACCCTATAATGGTACTCATTAGTTCTTAGATAATTCTTTGTAATTATCTAATCTTTACGTTCTCTTGACTTCTTAGATTTCATAAGATTTTTCATATGTAGATTTTCCCCTGCATTTGTATTTCATAGTTTATTGTGTGTCTCTTACATTAATGGAATATATTTGAAGATATATGAGATGAGTCATATTTCAATAATGAAAGGTAAGACTTGAAGGGCAAGAGTATCCGGATCAAAAGCCGAGATATGAACTATATTCCAATTTGTTGTAGAGGGTTTAACATAATACGGCCATTTGATTCTTCTATTGTGTTATCACATCGCCCTCTCCTTTATGTTATCTTTTTGTTTGTTTCATTTCCGCTTCGTGATCCAAAGTAAATACTTAGTATTGCTCCAAATTTTCTCTACGCATGCACATGTTCATATATCTTGAGCGTGTGTGTAATTGTTTTATGAAAAAGACACCCTTTTGTGCGTGCACAAAAAGGAAAATAAAACAGACTTTCCATGAAATTTTATGGGCACACGAATGTCACGAATATGTACTTGCCCAAATAGATCCAAACATTTAATTTTTGAAAATGCATATTTTGCCAAGATGCAACTTTGAATTATCCATGATGCACTGGTTTTAAAAGTTCGAAGGTAAAGTTTCACTACTAAAACACTTCATTGTAGAGCTGAAAATCACAGTACAAAGACTACAAAATAAGTCTTAATTTGTGCGGCATGTAAATGTTCTTTTAGTCCATGTAGTCTTTACTTAAGCATGTGCTATTTTCAACAAACATATTGATAACTTTTTGAAAAAACTTGATCCTAGCAAAAGCATTTCTTATATAGAAAGAAGCTAGTAGTTGTACATGTACTTAATATCATCTTGATATTAATATATTGTCTATTACGAAAATATCAATTCATGAAACTATCATTGAAACACACATTTAACACGTACAAGGATATTTAATAGCAAAGAATCTTTAATTTTGACAGTGTGACTTTACTTAAGATGTTCTCCTTTCATATATGTGAGTACTCCCTTTAGGTAATGATTGGTTGCCCGAACTTCATGTAAAATTCGATTCACCTATTACTTAGCTAAAAATGCGGTCTTATTGTTTGCAATTTCAAAAAAAAAATAAGGGGGTTTATTTTGCAAATTTGTATATGAATAGGATGGCACTGGTAATGAATAAGCCATTCCTCCAATCGCATACTATCTAGCAAAAGAGTAACAAATTTATCACCACATACCTTTTGAAAAAAAACGTGTATGATATTCGGCAATCGCACACTGCTAAAAAGTAAAACTGGAATTGATGCAATCCCATTTTCAGGAACAAACGTGTGCGATTTAGAACAATACCACACACGGTTCAAAAAAATCATGTGTGATGCACCATAAAATAATTCATAATAGTGTGTCATTTAAAAATGGTTTTTATTTTCTTATTGCCCCAATGAGGGTACTTTCTGCGATGCATTGCACACAGTTTTTCAAAAAAAAAAGTGTGTGATGTAAGGGCCATTTGCACACTTTTTTTAAAAAGGTGTGCAATGTAGGAGGAAATCACACACAGTCCAAAAAATTGTGTGTGATGGACCATAAAGAAATTCATCATAATGGGTCCATTTTTTTTGGCAAAAATGTGCCTTTTACAAAACTTCACAATACTGTCAAAGTGAGTTTTCAAGTTATTTGTAAAAGAATAATTTTTAAATTTACGAGTGCCAAAATTGGAATTTTTTCTGTCATACATGCAAAAAGAATATAGTGCAAAATGGCACTCTAATTATTACACAAAGTATACCCACTAGAAGAAAAGTTCTTTTACCACGCCCGAATGTCGTGGTAGAAGAGCATTTTTTTCATGTCAATAACAGTTTTTACCATGTAAGCTGTACCACAGTAAAAGTCACTAGGCAGAAAATCTACCATGGTTCACAAAATCTGAGGTAAATGGTTTGCGTATCAACCACAGGAAAGACTACCGTGGTAGTCGAACCACTTTGCCTTAGCTTTCATTTAGAAAACACACACGTAAACGCACGTATTGGCACCCCTATGGACATACACCATATCCCTATGAGTACCTCCAAAATACTGAGCCGATGGGTCGGGTCTTCATTTGACGAAATCTCCACAAACGACTTACTATCGACGGGGACATCGCCTCTCACAGATTTAATATTCCGCATTAATGAGACACATGTGCCAAACCTTGGTTTTGAATTCTGATGGCTGGCCACTTCTTTTGGGCTTCTGCTTATGCATAAGCCGGCTTATGGATTCCGGTGGGGAGAAACTGTTGTGGGGAGAAGCTACTAAAAACTGCTTGGGAGACTTCTTTTGGGCTTGTTAAGTTTTAGATTATTTACTGGTTGCGTTGTGAGATGTCCATAATGCCCCTAAATTTGTTATATGCACTTAATAAAGTGATATTATATTACATATGCTAGTTTTTAGTAGAAAATGAGCTAGAAAGCAAATAAAATTAGTATGAAAAGGTAGATGATACTACAGTTTTTTTTGTAGAAAATGAGCTAGAAATAAAATAAAAAATAGTATGAAAAGGTAGATGATTATAAAAATTAGGAGAAATTCGAACATCACTTCACATCCAAAATTACTAGGTCAACAGTTGAAACAAATTGACAAGAACAGCTGGCTAACATCACATAGCTTTTAGGAATCACATCTAGAAATTTTTTAAAGGAAATTCGAGATGATTATTGGCTGGTTCGATGTCGACATTGATCTGTCTAGCGAGGAAATTGCTAGAGAGGAGGTTGCTGGGAAGGTCGCTGGGAGGCCTCAGGAGGTCGAGCTTGTTGTTGAGCTCGCCGGTTGGACACCTCGTCGGCCTCGCAACATGTGAAGAGACAGGCGGGGCGAGCAGAGAGGCAGCCGACAGCGCGTGGAGAGGAGGCCGGAGCGGTCGGGTGCGATGGTGGAGGCGGGGAGAAGCTTGCCGGGGAGGTCATCGCCGGTCGGGGCCAATACCGGCAGCGGTGGGGCACTGACGCAGACGGCGGCGGGTAGGAACCCTAGATGTCGCGCGAGGGGGCAGGTCGGGACTTGGAAAGAGGACGCTCGCGCGAGGAGAGATATGCATTGGTTGTTTTCCTTTTCCCCCAATCGTTTTCCGCGCGGTGGCAGGCCGGCTGTAAAAAGAAGCAAAGGAAGGGGGAGTTCTCCACACCGATTCGACTATTTGCGGAAAGCCGCCCAGAAACTGGACGTTTTTGGATACACGCAGAGAAACAATTTCGTGGTGGGGGGAAGCTGGTTAGGAGCCGGAGACATCTTTTGGGCTTAAGCTACTACTAGGGACATCGAAGCCGCTCAGAAGCTGCAAAAGAAGTGGCCCTAACCATCCAACCACAGATTAAAAATAGTATATGTTTTGAAAATACCATGATTTTAAAACTGCAATATTTGTTGCAGACAAACACATCGAAGTATGTTAAACTGTCGTTTTTTTCTGTAAGAATACTTTATGCGTGTGTGCCTGCCTGTATGATGTACTCGTGGCCTGCCTGCCTGTCTGTAAAAACCTAACACAGGACCAAACAATTCATATCTTTTCGAAGATCTCAAGCGTAGACAATCCCGAGATTGGCGCAAAATTACCGCCGAGTTTTCACGGTGACGAGGACGCGAGACAGGACACGGCCACCTCACCCGTCCCGCCCTCCCTCTTCTTCCATTGGTCGCCCTCGCGCACGCACGGTCTGCTACAGTTCCGGTCTTGCCCTCGTCGCTAGTCGTGGCTTCCTCCGATTTTCCACCCACGATCCGGGGCGAAACAACCGGGGAGCAAAGGAAGAAGAAACCGAGGGGGCAACGCAGCTGGGGTTCCTCGCGGGATCTACGACCACGCTCCGTGTTCCTCCGTTGCTCCACCTCTTCCGACATGAGGTGAGCTCTCGGTTCTGCACACCATGATTTCTTTCTCCCCGTCGATTCGAGCAGTGTACTTGTAGCGTAGCTTCATGAGGCAAAAGGGGATTTTTGTACTAGCTTTATGCGTTAGTGGTGTTCATTTGGTTCCCATCTCATCTGAATCAGACCAGAGAGGGTTAATTTTTGTACTGGGTGTAGTCGGAGTGGTTCTTCTCTGGCCTCGAGCGGACCAGATTCTCTGCCCGCTAAAGGCCGATGCGTGGATGTGTGTTTGAACAATGCATTCATTTGTCTAAGATTAAACCGGAGTGTCTCAAGTTCTTGTTGTGGAAGTTCGAGAAGGATTGAGCGATTAGGGAAGATTGCCATTTTGATGGCGGGATTCAGATTCAGGGCTGCGTGCGGACCGCAAGCTCGATCCCATCGACCATAGGCTTTCATTGGATAGTACTTGTCGAGTACTTAATGGTAAAAGATGACAGTTTCCCTCCTCCACCGATTGGATGCTGTGGGAACTGAAGAGCTAGCTGATGCAGATCAGCTCCTGTACTTGCAGATGCTAGAGATTCATGTGCATTTTTTAGGTCCAACACAGAGTAATCATCGAGCAGATATGCACATCTTTGGTCGAAAGTGAGGATCTCATGACAACCACCACGACTGACTTTTGATATCTGACAGCGAGACCAGGTTAACCATCATGCAATTGGCATGGCTTTGTTTTAGATGGATTGGACTGTTAAGTGGGTCCTAAGGTTTTCAGTTCAGAAGAGACAGTCAATTATAAGCTACGTAGTATGACTTCTGAAAGAATATACTCTACTCCCTCCGTCACAGTTTACGCACGCAGTTTCAGAAAAAAATTGACCATTAAATTTTGTTAACAAAATAAAAAGTATATGTCACAAAAATTATACCATTGGATTTATATTCAAAAGAAGTTTTCAGTGATATGGTTTTTTTGATGTATAGTTTGTATTTTGTTGACCAAATTAATGGTCAAAGTGGTTTCTTAAATTACGTGTGCGCCCTGTAAAATGTGACGGAGGGCGTACTCTTTTGCAGTTTTTTTTTTCTGGAAAGCTTTAAATATATCCTTATCATGCCCGTTCCATTCAATGGCAAATTCACCCAAATTTTTAAGTCCTGTTTCATATCTAGTCCTATTTTTCTTATGCACAAAGTTTGAAGCAGGAGAAACAAGAATGCTTCTACTCCCTCCGTTCCTAAATATAAGATGTTTTAGCTTTTGTCCACATTCACATGCACACAAGTGTATCGACATATTCCATGTGTAGGTTCACTCACTTTAGTATGCATGTAGACAACATGTGTAACACCTAAAGCATCTTATATTTAGGAACGGAGGGAGTAGGTATTATGGCTACGGATGCGAAAGTGGGATCCCAAATTTTGAACCTAATTATGGCTGCAATTCCTGTGGGGGTGTGAATGTAACCAAATTATGTCGGAACATAGTTCGGTATTCACTATGATCGTTTCATTGTAGATCATTTGCATCCATCTGGCACCCATCTGTGAGACACCATACATCTGTATAGATCCATTATGAGAAGTGAATCTAAGTTTAATTGTACAGATGTGAATAGAATCGGTTGAAACATGTTTACTCTTTAATGTCACACAAATATCGCTAGGATTCTCCGAGTTTCATGTGGCATTCACCAACATATATAAGATTGCTTACCTAATTATTTGCCTTGTTTCAGGGCAAAAAGGATGATATATGGATTCTCCATCTCCCTTATCCTCATCAACCTGGCTTCCATAATGGAGCGGGCTGATGAGAATCTCCTCCCCGCTGTGTACAAGGAAGTCAGTGCTGCCTTCGATGCTGGTCCTACTGATCTGGGATACCTTACGTTTATAATGAACTTTCTGAAGTCCATAGCATCTCCCTTGGCAGGTGTCCTTGCTCTTCAGTATGATCGCCCCACTATTCTTGCGATCGGAACCGTCTTCTGGGCTCTATCAACAGGGGCGGTTGGTGTCAGCCAGTATTTTCAGCAGGTTGCATTCTGGAGAGGTGTAAATGGTGTTGGACTTGCCATTGTAATTCCATCACTTTCATCCTTCATTGCTGATAGCTACAAAGATGGTACTCGCGGCGCAGGATTTGGTCTGTTAGCCCTCATTGGCTCGATAGGTGGTATAGGAGGAAGTATTCTGGCAACAATCATGGCCGGAAGGGATTATTGGGGATTTCCTGGATGGCGGTTCGCATTCATTGTGGTCGCATTTGTGAGCTTGTTAATTGGGCTTCTTGTCTATTTCTACACCGTTGATCCTAGAAAAGTGTCACCAAGCAGTTTTGATGATGAGGACAACCACGAGAGGTACATTTTCTTCTGGTCTCTTAGATAAATCCTTTGATCAAATTGATAATTCAAATGGTAGATACCACACTAGTTTAGTCATGAAAACATAAGTAACAAGTAATATTGCTGGTGATCAAATGCTCTTATTTGTTTCTGTCTTCTCCATATCTACTACTATGGTATTTGGTGGAAGTGTAACTTGTTTTTATAAGCTGTTGTGTTTGATGACTACTTGATTCTACACTGACTTGCCATATAACCGTATGCACCGGCTGTATGCATGTTTGTATTTGTTATTAAAACATGATTTTGCTATCTCATGTTAATGGCAGGTCGCGTTTGGTTGGCAATAGTATTTTTCCTCCACGGTCCATCTGGAAGGATTCATGGATAACAGCAAGATCTGTCATGAAAGTGCGGACATTTCAAATCATCGTCTTGCAAGGCATAGTTGGCTCTTTGCCCTGGACTGCTGTTGTTTTCTTCACGATGTGGTTCGAGCTAATTGGTAAGAGTACAAATCGATATGTTCCAATATGTGAACTGTCGATAGTTCCTTCCGAGAGTTAAACGGTAACGAAGTCGTGAACCCTTGTAGGTTTTGACAATAAAAGCTCAGCTGGGTTGAACAGCCTATTCGCAATCGGCTGCGCCAGCGGATCATTTCTCGGTGGGGTAATCGCGGATCGCCTCTCAAGACGCTACCCGGATTCAGGCCGCATCATGTGTGCTCAGTTCAGCGCCTTCATGGGCATCCCTTTCTCATGGATTCTCCTCACGCTCATCCCCCAGTCAGTCGATTACTGGTACAGCTACGCTGTCACCCTGTTCCTGATGGGGCTCACCATCAGCTGGTGCGCCACCTGCGCAAACAACCCGATGTTCGCGGAGGTGGTTCCTCCCAAGCACCGCACGATGATCTACGCCTTCGATCGTGCATTCGAGGGCTCCTTCGCCTCCCTGGCCTCCCCCGCCGTTGGCATGGTGACCGAGAAGATCTATGGCTACAACTCGAAGACGGTCAACCTTGAAAACGGATCGGTGGAGGGGGCGTACGCGCTCTCGAGGGGGCTGCTGACCATGATGATTGTTCCTTTTGGTTTGTGCTTCTTGTTCTACACCCCACTGTACTTCGTGTTCAAGCGTGACCGTGACAATGCGAGGTTGGCGGCCAGCGCCAAGGAGCTGGAGCTTATGTGAATATGACAGAAATGTTTATCAGCAGGGCTGCCCAGCAATTAGCAGCCAGTCAGCTGCTTCAGTTAGCCTAGCTTTTTTTTTGGTCAGTTAGGCTGTTCCACAACCTTCTTCAGACAGACAGAAAGCGCACTATAGTACACACGATGATTGTTTTGTACAATTAGAGAGACAATAATTTGTACTGATCTTTTGTGGAGATAAATAAATGGCAGCTGTCATCTTTAGTCTCACTGTTTACCTGGGTATAATTTTTTTTCCTTTTATCTGAAAAACCTGAACTTTATTAACCAAGAGGAACATCCACGCCCAATTTCTTCAGAATATCTACAGGTTGCATCATGTGTAGCTTTGTGAGGCTTTAAGACATTTTTCGTTTGGATACCCAATTACCAGTGCACTCAATTTGACATTGTTCCCGGTGTTGTGTCAGCCGCCATACAATGCTTGCAGAATTTGCAAAGGTTGCCACCTTCAGCCAATTTTTCCCCTTTTGACATTCAATTACCATTACCACGGGCTCACCTACATGCCTTTAGACAATTTTATTTCCTTTAGACATTCAATTATCAGTACACTCCATTTTACATCAAACACTTTTCTGGGAATCAAACAATTTAAGAAGACAAGAAAAGAGTAATTTCGACTGAATTTGCTCCTCCACAGATTGAACAAGAGAAACATCCACACTCCACACAGAATATAACATTGACACCAATGTGCACGAACATGAATTTGATAACACGTGACGCCTCCATTTCTTTCATAACATATTGATGCATGATTACAATTATCAGGTAGCTTCCACAACAGATTAGCCCCCAAAACAAGCTACACAACAAGCACGCATCACCATCTTCTCCAACGTACCCTTCGACAACACATAAGACATACTAGTAGTTTTGGGGAACTAACTAGGCTACCTACTAACTGACCGGCTACGGCTCTAATTACATACTTGGACTACATAAGAGTGTACTACTACTGCTACTTTTTGCTCCCACTGTCATGGCGCGCATTGCAGCCTAAGAGAGGCTAATCGCCTGCATCCTTGAGCCTAGCAAATCCGCCGGCGCCGGCGCAGCCTGGTTCTGCTGGAAGAACCGCACGTACCTCCCGTGGGCGCCGAAGGCGGCGGGCCAGTCCCAGACGCCGAGAATCTGCACCGGCACCACACTGGTGGAGCCGTCGGCGCCGTAGACGATGCGGAGCTCGCGGGGGATCTCCCTCGGGTGGCCGACGCAGAGCACGGCGTGGACGGGGGCGAGGTCGGGCGCGGCGAAGCAGGCACGGTCAACCTCGAGGACCCACCCGAAGCCGCGGCAGTTGGCGCCGATGTCCCTCTCCGTGCGCTGCTCGGCCGGGTAGCGGTGGAGGGCGACGTGGACGAGCAGGTCATCGGGGCTCCGGACGAGGTGCTGGGGATTTCTGTGGATGAGGTAGTCGTCCAGGATGGACGTGTCCCAGGCGCGCACGAGGGTCACGGCGCCGCCGGCGTACCCGAACGGCTGCAGGCGCATGGCGTCCTCGCGGTGGGCGGGGGTGGGGAAGCGGAGGACCATGGTGCCGTGCGCGGAGGGGAGGAGGCCGACGAGGGTCCAGATCAGGTCGAAAGCCGCTTCGAGGATGGTTTCGAAGATGACGCGCCCCGGGTTCCGGTTGGGCACGGTGAGGCGCGCGTAGGCGAAGCACATCGGGTGGAGCGCCTGCTCGGAGGGTGGGCGCGCGGCATGCGCGGCGATGGCGGCGGAGTACTCCGGCGATGGCGGTGGGACCGCGGTGGCGGCCGCGGGCACGTCGGCGGGCTTGTACACGTAGTGGAAGGCTGGGCGGTCGGCGTCGGAGGTGGCCTCGGCGGCGGTGGTGTGGGCGCGGGCGACTAGCATGGATGTGGAGAGGATGACGGAGCGGGAAGACATGGCGGATGGCTGGACACGGGATGGCTGGAGGAGGAGGGAGCGATGAAATGCTCACGCCACTACGCGCGAGTAGTGCGCGACTCGTGTCGACGCGAGCTCGCGCTGTGGGGGGAGTTAAGCGGCGCGGGAAGTTGGGAGGAGTACAGGTGTGGAGTGATCGCAGTTAAGCGGTGGCATCTCTGTGGCGGTCGTTTCCAAGTTTGACTTCGAGTGCTGAGAGAGAGGACAAGTAGCTCCCGAGCTACAGAAGCTCTTTTTTGAAAAAAAAAATAGATTAATTTTTCTAAAAATTGAGAAAAACTCAGATGTATTATCTACAACTGTGCAAAATTTTAAATCAAAAATTGTTGTATTGTGATCTCGAAAAAAGACAAATGGTTTGATCTGGATGGTGCACAATACACATGTGCAGCCTAAAGTACCGTAAATTAACTGATGTGGACCTACCCTTCGGGTGCTCTATCTTGAAGATACCTGGTGCACGTATAGTACCGGGTCCGTGCGCAAAGGCCCATTAGAGGATCAAGACCGAGGCCCATGAAGAAGGAGTACCCTCCAAGTCAAGCGTAGATTAGGTCGGTTTAGACTTACCTTGCTTGTAAACCGATCGGTTGCGAATCCCGGGACCCAGCCTCCTATATAAAGACTGGGAGGGCCGCCGATCTAGGTCATGCAATACCCTAGCCACCAAAACCCCAGCGAGATCGACGTCTCGTCGGAACTCCATTGTAGCTCCTTTGTTCACAACCATCAATAACCAGACAAGCAGGAAGTAGGGTGTTACTCTCCGGAGGCCTGAACCTGGGTAAACCTCGCTTGTCAGCCGTAGTTACTACCAGCGCTACCAAATCTCTCTCCCGATCTCAACCCTAGGTGGCTAACTATGGGATTTGATAAGTTAAAACCTCGTCATTAACTTACAATTTTTATATGCTTGTAGATCTCGACACTACCTATACCTAGAAATTTTTGCTCTATTTTAGGAAACTAAAAAGTGTCAATTACGAATTTTTTAAACGAGCCGTTCACAGTTTCCGTTCGAGTGCCATGCTATGCTCTAGCCATCCATGGGTCCGCACCACAGGATTCTTGGATCCATGAAGGATAATGTAATAAACCTAGAAACAATCACAATTAAATATATCTTTCTCATTTAAACAAGCTCAATGCTAGTATTTCAATTGAATATATTTTATTCAGTAAGCAATGCTACTTCCATACCGAGTACACAACATGCACAGGTTATCAGCTTATTACTAAACCTTATAATGCAACTTGCAAGGGACATGACTACGAACACCCGGTAAATAATCATTTCAATGGTGTGGTTTATACTCTAGAAGTTTCAATAAATATGCTTGCATTACTAGAAACCCCCCATTAAGCTTTAGAGATGTGTAGCATAATATTTTAGGAGGTGTACAATGTATACAGTGTAGTCCATGCACTTGTAAAAAAAAAAATCAAGGATGAAATTTGATTATAAAATAATGTAAATGCAACTGTATTTTTCAACCAGATAAATTACCATATAACACAAAAATATTGTACCCAATATTTATCTTTGATAGTGGTGTGGTTAATGTGCCAATTTATAATAAGAAGTTGTACTTCCGCTTATACTCTAGCATGATGAAAATAAGTTACAAAGAAGTATAAAAGTTTAGTACAAATTATTTTTTATTATTGACATGATTCCAGAGTGTTCCTCATACTCGTCCGATACGGCTGAGGTGAAACCCATGATAGTGGTCAACAAGTGGTGAACAAATAATACTTTGAAAATAGGTAAATAGTAAAACATAAAAGTTGATTTTTTTTAAAGCAAACAATGAACCGGTGCTGAAAATTTGTGAAAAAAATAAAAGTAGACTACCCTATAATGTTATTCGTTAGTTCATAGATAATTTTATTTCCAATTATCAAATCTTTTCGTTCTCTTGAATTCTGATATTTAATAGTTTATTCATATATAATTTTTTCTCTACATTTGTATTTCATAGTATTTTTCATAATATTTTTTCTCTACATTTGTATTTCATAGTTTATTGTGTGTTTCTTACATTAATGGAATCTCTATGAAGATATATGAGATGTGTCATATTTAAACAAAGAAAGGTGAGTTAATGGACAAAAAATACACACCTCATTAAGACTTGAAGGAAAACATATCGGGATCAAAAGCCAAGATATTAAATATATTCCAACTTGTTGCTGAAGGATCAAAATAAGACCATTTGATTCTTCAATGGTGTTATCTCATCACCCTCTCATTTATGGAATCTTTTTGTTTGTTTATTGTTCACTACGTGATCCAAAGTAGATACTTAGTAGTGCTCCAAACCATCTCTACAGAAGCACATGTTCATGCGTCTTGTGAGTGTGTGTAAGTATTTTATATTTTTGAAAAAATATACTCTTTTGTGCGTGGACAGAATTAATATAAAATAGACTTTCAACGAAAATTATGGGTGCACGAATGACACGAAGCTGTACTTGCCCAAATAGTTCCAAACATTTTTTGTTTTAGAAAGCTTGCGTGTATTCATTGACCATACGAACAAGAACAAGATTGGAACACATGCACGCTACAGATTTGAAACAGAACACAGAAACCACACCCACACGCTGAAGAAAAATGCAACAACACCGGCAACACCACAAACCAGAGAGAAAGAACACCTCCAAACAAAGTTGATAGCTGCATGAACCACCTGACGCAAGCACCAGGATCGTCGACGATGAACGAGCACAGCCAGGCCGCCCTCTCCTCCACCAGCTCCGGACACCACCAGCAGCCCAGCTGTGCCGAAACCTCCACCCATCTTCCTCCGAAACCCCGCAGCACCCTCCAGCGAGAGACGCAGAACCGAGCTCCACCACCAAGCCTTCCTCCTACACACCAGCACCTCACGAGCCCTGCAGCGCCGTCGGAGGAGACGACGCCACGACGAGGACAGGGCCGGAGGACGGGAACTCCAAAACGCGCAGACGACGCCGCCGTCTCGTCGGCCGCGCGCAGAGAACAGGAGCCCACAAAATCCGCAGATCTTGGAGCACAAAACCAACCACCCGACCCAGAGGCCGGTGGATCTACGACGCCATCCGCCCGTCGTCGCCGGCCAGGGAGAGGAGAGATGGCGGACTTATTCTTCCTCAACGACACCGATCTCCTCTCAAAATCGATGCGCCAAGGACCTAAACCTACCCTATCTACACACCGGGCACCGAGAAACGAGATCCCGACCTCCTCACGCCGCCGGAGCAAGCGGACAAGGCCAGGATCCACGCCCTCGCCGCCGGCGGAAGGGGATCTTGGACGACTAGCCCTCTTCGCCTCGGAACACTGTAGAGGGAGGAGGGGAGACGGACACGGCCACAAACTAGACCGGTGGATAGTTCCAAACATTTTAACTTTTGAGAATGTATATTTTGCCAAGATGCAACTTTGAATTATCCATGATGCATTGGTTTATAAAGTTCAAGGGTGAAGTTTTACTAGTAAAAACACTTCATTGTAGATAGCTCTAAAACACAAGTTCACTGGCTACAAAATAGGTCTTAGTTTGTGCGGCATGTAGAGGTTCTTGTAGTCCATGTAGTCTTTACTTAAGCATGCATGTGCTATTTGAAACAACGACAAATTTTCTTGTTGAAACTGAAAAAACATTGCTATTAAATCCCCGCCGTCTTCGAGCTCGCGCCGCCGGGCGGCGAGTTGCGCACCCGCGTCTACATGCGCAAGGTGGATTGCCAGTGGTACTGGGACCACGCAACCCCGCTGCCGTGGCCAGATGTCAAGCTCCCCGAGCATTGGCACCTGAACCCGCAGCGCATCCCGGTGCCACCGATGCCGACGAGCGAGCGGGCACGGGATCTGGAGATTGAGCGGCGCCGGCGGCGCCTCCCGGCCTTGCTCCGCAACGACCCCGCCTTCGCGGCCACGTCGCGTAACTGGGCGGAGTAGTTCCGCGACGAGCACGACCTGCGGCGGCAGGCTCTCTACACGCGGGCTCCGACACCATCTGGGCGTTGGTCACCGCCGCCGCACACACGGCGGCGGGAGGCACCACCAGTGCCGCGCGCGCTGCGGATTGGGTCTGCGCCGCTGCCGCCGCGCGTGAAGATGGAGGTGGATCCCGAGGACGCCGAGCTCGAGGCCGCGAAGGAGGCCTCGCGCAAGCAGATGGTCGAGGACGATGCCAAGCGTTGGGCCATGGTACTCGCCGACGTCGCCAGGGAGCAGGAGGCGGCCCTGCAGGCGCAACAGGCGGCGATCCTGGAGGAACCACATCCATGGTGGAAGGCCATGGATGTGGACCTGCCACCGGCGCCTCCGCTGCCACAAGGCCTGCTAGGGCAGCGTTGGGTCTTCAATGACGGCGCCTGGGAGGTCGAGCAGGCGCAGGAGCAGCCGCCCACGCCGCCGGCCGTCGTCCCACCGCGAGGCGGACCACCGGCGCACCTCTGGAAGCAGCCGGACTACGTCATCTTCGATGGGATGACGAAGAGGAGTAGAAGCCCGCGAAGGGCAAATATTAGAGTTTTTATATATTTTTGCTTTTAAAAATATTACTCCCTCCTATCCGAAATAAGATTCGCCAGACATGCATGCATTTGTACTAGCTAGTGTGTATTCCTACGACTCTTATAACGGATCGGAGGAAGTATGTAAAAATACCGTTTGTGACCCATCCCCTATATATAAATCCAAAAGGCTCATATATGACATGTTTAGCTAAAAAAAATTACCAAGCGGACTCAATGCGTCGGGCCGTTAGGCGCACTGCCACCAACGACGGACAGGGGCGGACTGAGCCTGTCCGTTTGCCGACGCAAACGGATAAAACGCAGACCAAAGACGCGTCCGTTTGCACAGCGCGACGTGCGCAGCATGGGCCATGTCGTATCACACAAACGAAAACCTGCGTGTTTGCTTTAAAACCTGGACGATGCAGTCGCTCGCCCAAAACCCGCAACGCACGCCACCATAAACTCGCTGCCATTCATTGCGCACCAATCTGCTCGTCTCCTTCGAGTGATCCATGTCCTTAAAACCACAGCCGCTCCCCAGCTTTGCTCACACCACTACACTCCACCACCTCGTCCAGCCAGCCTCAAGCAAGATGCTGCCCGTCCGCGCCACCAACGCTTTGCTGCCGGAGGGCGCGACGGCGTTGGAGATACCCACCGACCACCCGGCCTTCGTCGACACCTTCGCGGGCATGAGGGTCCCTCCGGCTGCCACCGCGGTCCGCCTGGTCGTCCCGCCGTCGGAGAGGCCCAAGGGACGCCCGGACATGGAGTACGTGACGATACGCCAGAGCCCGGAGCAGTCGCTCTACGCGAAGCGCTTCGCGTACGCGTACATCACCCCGCCGGAGGCGCCGACCCGCTCGAACGCTTGCCCCTTCGTCCGCCGCGTCTTCCGCACCCTCGCCCTCGACCTGCCGCAGACCTTCGAGGTCTTCCCCCAGTCCCGCACCGGCGGCTACGGCGACGCCGCGCTGCGCTTCCGCACGCCCGCGGAGCGCGAGGCGGCCATGCGCAGGCAGCCCTTCGAGCTCGACGGCGCCACGGTGACGCTGCTGCGGGACAACGAGATCGTCCCCAACGTCCCCGTCCCCCAGGCCGAGATCATGGTCCACGTCGCCCTGCACGACTACCCCGTCGAGCTGCGCCGCACGACCGAGGACATCGAGAGCAGCTGCCGCCGCTTCGGGTTCCTGCGCGAGGTCGACCCGGCCTGCTTCGCCGCGCCCGACCTCGCGACTGTCCACGCCGTCTTTAGGCTCCACCACGCTCGTGAAGTCCCCCGCGAGCTCCGGATCGGCTATTATGACGGCTCCACCAGCGTCATCCCCGTCCAGATCATCAGGGTCTGGAACAGCGCACACTCCTACGACGCCAGTGGACGGTACGTGCGTCTCTTCCAGGCCCCGGCTGCAGCGGCCTGATAGATCGTTACATGCGGTGCTCTGTTATGATGCGATGATGATCTGCTTGATGTCAGAAAGTAGTAGCCAGTTACTGTTAATGTTAGTTCTCTGTTGAATCCTGGATCTCAATGTTAGTTCGATATAATGCGTCCAGGTTAAACTATGATTCCTACAACGTGTTGTAGACTTATAGTCGGGACCGTTTGAAATGTTCGTGTAATTCTGAGATTGGTGCTAACTGCACCATGAATGCTGCTTTCAGTGTCAGTGTGTCACGTTCTAGCTGGGTGTTGTCTGTCGGTAGTTTCAGCTCTGAATCAGAACGCGAATTATTTGCAACTAGGTGCGGGTGCAACCCATTTCTGGATACCCCATTTTGAAGTCTTCAAAAATTGCAAAATAAATAATGCACATAGATTATGTTGAATCTTCTACACCCAGAAAATTTCATTCAAAAATATGATCATACGTGGCCAGTGCAAAAATGACAAATGAAAGTTTGAATAGTAGATTTTATTTCGCGATTTTTGAAAACTTCGAAGTGGGGTATCCGAGAATGAGTTGCGGGTGCAACTAGTTGCAAATTAGAGTTTCCCTCGGAATGAACGCGAATTATTTGCAACTAGGTGCGGGTGCAACCCATTTCCGGATACCCCATTTCGAAGTCTTCAAAAATTGCGAAATAAATAATGCACATAGATTATGTTGAATCTTCTACACCCACAAAATTTTATCCAAAAATATGATCATATGTGGCCAGTGCAAAAATGACAAATGAAAGTTTGAATAGTAGATATTCAAACTTTCATTTGTCATTTTTGCACAGGTCGCAGGTGATCATATTTTTAGATGAATTTTTATGGGTGCACAAGATTCAACATAATCTATGTGCATGATTTATTTCGCGATTTTTGAAAACTTCGAAGTCGGGTATCCGAGAATGAGTTGCGGGTGCAACTAGTTGCAAATTAGAGTTTCCCTACGAATGAACGCGAATTATTTGCAACTAGGTGCGGGTGCAACCCATTTCCGGATACCCCATTTCGAAGTCTTCAAAAATTGCGAAATAAATAATCAGAACAACCAGCACCCGACGTTATTGTACCAAAGTCTTCAAAATTGCGAAATAAAGTCTTCTTCTCTACTACTTATAAAAGAGATAATATTTTCTTTCTTATGTCCACCAAAGTTATTGTACCCAGAACAACCAGCACCATTGAATCATCTCCACTTACGCAAATCTGAGAGTCATTAACGCATCGTGACTTGTTAGATTGGCCCGACGGTCCAGATCGATCCTGTCGACCCGGCAGGAAAAAGTTCTGCCGACTTTGAAGCGCTATGCGTACCCTACACACCTTCGTTCCCCGCCGCCCGCCGCCAGACGATTCGATTCCGGCTACGTCTGGTGGCGGTGCACGCGCACGTGGCGGCGTTCGGACGGAGGAACGGGCCAACGGGGCTATCGGAGGAGTGGGGCACGGGGCCGAGTGGATTCCGGCGGACGGAGGAGAAGGACGCAGCCGAGAGCTAGGGCAGGGGACGGCGCACACGTGCGTGGTGGCGTTCGGGCGGAAGGGGACGGGGCGGCCGATGGAGGAGTGGGGCGGGGGACGATTGGACGTTGACAACAACGCCGACGCCCTGCAGCCGGGGCTTCCCTTGCCTAAGGGCGGCCTGGTGGTGGTGATGCGTGTGGTCGGGGTGGTCGCTGTCCGCTGCGGCGAGGCGGTCCGGCACGTCTGGCAGGTGGAGGAGGCCGGTCACGGCAGGTGCTTCGCCCGACAATCAAAGCGTCAAGCCGCAACACCCATCCCCGGCAATTCCAGGTTCCCCACGGCCGGTGACGCGGCGTTCCCCACGCGAGACATGTAGCGTCGGCTTCCATCCACTGCGGGCAGGACGCCTCAGCTACCGCCGGTAGAGGCGTCGTCCTCCTCATGTGAGCCGCCACCTCCTCCTGCACTTCCCCCGGCAGAGGCCCTGTCCTCAAGGGATCAGTGGAGATGTCGCCTGGTGGATCTGCACAAAGCATCCGCTTTCTTGATGCCTACAGATCGTTCGACCAAATGCCTGACGAGTTCAAGTAAATTTCATTTGACAGCTCACGTGCTCTTTGATTTATTCATTTTCTTCTTTTTAGAACAGACAATGGTGGATCAAAGCCATATTCAATAGAGGACGCATTCTTCATGTCCTAGCCTGAAATCCCAATTGCAGTTTGTAAATTTCAAAGATATATTTTCAGGTTTACGTCGGAAAGATTTTGATATATTCAAGCTAACTAATCCATTGAGGGTTTCACGCCATTGTCCGCGAACCTCCAATGGATATGCAGGGACATCAAAGCTTTGTTTCCACCACAGCTGTGTTATTGTCTTTGATTCAGTTATACTTGCTTTACCAAATCAAAATTCTCTGTCGAGCTTAAATCCTTAAATTTGTGCGTTCTATTAAGGTTATGGAGACAAATTTTATCTGCACGTACTTTTTCAGTCCTTCGTGGCCGGTGTTTACACAACAAATTTCGGTCTTTTTAACCAAGTCTGTAGAGTGTAGACAGATTATCTCACTTTTGCTGCTACATGTGTTCAACATAAGCCTGGATCTGTTAGCATAATTGCAGGAAGTTAGGCCTGTAGGACAAATCACAAGTTTCAGTCACGCCGAATTCCAAATTTCCTTTTTCACTAAAGGCGCTTTACTTGCATGAATTTAAATTGGTCAATGTTTGATCAATGTGAAACAATGGCTAGCAAATTTCTAATGAATTTCTTACTATTATTTGTACATCAACTTTGATGGATATCTGATTTATTGAACCATGCTGCTTGCCCCTTAGTACATAACAGTACTCTTCCCACACATGTGAACTGCCTTATTTAATTGGTCTCCTAATTCCTGAAGAATTCCAGAAGCATCTAAGCTTGCTGATATTTTAAGAAGATTATTTATATTGTAGATGCAGTGTTTAATAATCCCACAAACGGAAGTAATAACAATATATGGTGCTTAGGTATATCTACCTGCAGCAAGGACAACAAGGTCGGTACTTAAACTTACCCCACTTGAACGAGTGGCATGCTGCTGCTTCTTTATATACTAGATATAGGTTGCATCTACCTGCTTCATGCACTAGGTAATTTCTTGATAAATATGAATGAGAAACCACAGCGATTCAGTTTCTATTCTCTGTTCAGTAGAAGCAGATTTATCAATTTGTAACTGATCATGCATGACATATATTAATAGCATCTCTATATGGCTACTTCATTGGCATATTTGTTTTGTCACTGTCTGTAGGCACGTTGAAACCCGTCCCTCTGCAAATTTGACAAATAAACAACATGAAAATGCAGTTTATGACAAACCTAATCCATATATAACATAGTTATAAGTAGTTATTTGTTCAAAGTAATCAGGATTCTGTGGCTATAACATATTTTATCCATATGTATTCTTGAGTTTCGGTTATTTGTGGTGGTTCCTTGCCGGAAAAATTACTGCACTAGCAAAAAAAGAGCTGCAAGACAAAGTATCATGAAACAGAGCCTAGATTGGCAGATCGCAACTTGTACGTGATTTAGACGTGCACAATCGATTTCAATCAAGTAAGAAGAACAAGAGACAAGAAACAGTGAGATGTAAGTTTCGCATTGCAACAAAGCTGGTGCAAAACTTAGCTCCCCAACTGTTCTCCAATAAGACAACATGAAGTATTCAAAATTTTGTCATCTTTCAAAATTTAGTTCCAACAAGTTTAAGTGTTCCGATCACGATTGTAAATTTCGAATGACAAGTGTGTTTGCAAGTGATTGTGGTCATATGTAAACCATTTTCCTCTATGCTGCCAGAATGAATAATTACAACGGCTATACTTTATGTTCGCACTGACAAGAACATGTCCATAAACTTTGTTGGATGGATTGAGATTTTTTTCATTTGGAGTACACGGTCATTAAATGCCTTCGTTCATAGTCCATATTAGGACATATGGTGTGAAGACATCAGCAATATGTTCAAAAAAGTGTAGGCATGATATGTGGCTGAAGGAAGAAATCAGTCGATGAAACGGTGAAAAAAACTTTTGTTCTAATGTGGAGACATGCGTTGCACGTGCAGACTAACTAGTCATGCAAACATCAAAACGGCCTATTCGGCCCTATGAAAAGGGCCGTACTAAGCGTCCCCCGGGGGATCGGAACCCACGACCCCCCGCATGCAGAGCTTGTCACGTGTCTCGGATTGGAGCAATCTCTTCGCTCGTTTTACTACACCCAACACCAGCCGCACGTACCGTTCTGAAAAAAGAAAAAACAACACGCAACCTTCCCCGCACGCATCCCTCCATGGCTCGGAGTCGGAGCAGACTCCATTGGGTGTGCTACGGTGCTTTGCCGTACTACGACCGCCGTCGGCGAGGAAACTCCGTCATGCTCCGACCGCGGCCGGCAAGGGAGCTCTGCCTCCGGCTCGCAGCAGCAGTGGTGGTTTCACAGCACAACCTCGACCTCTCAACTCATTCCCAAAGCCTCACAAAGAGTTGCGCGTCGGCACCTCTCTCAAACGTATCTATAATTTCTGATGTTCCATGTTGATATTATACCAATTATTACATGTTTTATATACACTTCATAGCATTTTTATGCATTTTCTGCGACTAACCTATTAACAAGATGCCACAGTGCCAGTTCCTGTTTTCTGCTGTTTTGTGTTCCAGAAAAGCTAGTCTGGAAATATTCTCGGAATTGGACGAAATTTGGACAGAACCTCCTATTTTTCCAACACGAAGACGGAGTCCAGAGGAGAGACGGAGGAGGGCCACGTGGGACCCACACCATGGGGCCGCGCGGGCCTCCCCCTTGACACGCCGTGGGGTGGTGTGGGGCCCTCGTGGCTCCGCAGCCGCCGCCCTTTCGCCTATTTATTCTTCCCGACGCGAAAAGCCTAAATACCCGAGCCATTATCCATGAAAAGTTCCAGAGACGCCGCCGCCGTCAACCCTAACTCGGGAGGGTTCAGAAGCTCTTCCCGGCACCCTGCCGGAGAGGGGAATCATCACCGGAGGGATCTACATCACCATGCCTGCCTCCGGAGTGATGCGTGAGTAGTTCATCCTTGGACTACGGGTCCATGGCAGTAGCTAGATGGTTGTCTCTCCACTTTATACTATCATGTTTAGGTCTTGTGAGCTGCCTATCATGATCAAGATCATCTTTTTGTAATGCTACATGTTGTGTTTGCTGGGATCCGATGAATATTGAATACTATGTCAAGTTGATTATCAATCTATCTTATATGTTATTTATGATCTTGCATGCTTTTCATTACTAGTAGATGCTTTGCCCAGGTAGATGCTTGTAACTCCAAGAGTGAGTATTTATGCTAGATAGTGACAATAACTTCTAAGATTGTGGATGTGCTGTTGCCACTAGGGATAAAATAACCGATGCTTAGCTTAAGAGTACGCCGTTAGGTCTAATGCATTTGTTTACATTACGCAGATTACTTAATGCAATTATCCGTTGCTTGCAACTTAATACCAACGGGGAACTCGGTATGACAACCTGGCAGTGGATTATTAGTCATAGACGCTGTTGGATAACGGTCTATGTATTTTGTCGTAATGCCCACATGAATATCATAGTAATCATCATGTCATATATATGCATTGTCATGCGCTCAATATTTTCTCAATTGCCCAGCTGTAATTTGTTCACCCAGCATGTTAGTTATCTTTTAGGGAGAGACACCACTAGTGAACTGTGGACCCCGGTCCATTATTTTACACTGATAATACAACCAACTGCAAACACTGTTCCTTTTTATTCTCTACAATTTACTACTGTTTTCCACACCATACGTTTAATCCTTTGTTTTCAGCAAGCCGGTGAGATTGACAACCTCACTGTTTCGTTGGGGCAAAATAGTTTGATTGTGTTATGTGCAGGTTCCACGTCAGCGCACCACTGATACCCTTTCTCGTAGTTACCCCACAATGGCGCCAGAAAACAGTTACTAGCCCCTTCGCGTGGTACCTGCGTGAAAAGTAAATGGGTTAGGTTGAGACTCCAAGTGCAGAGTGTATGTAGTAGTGGAAGACAGTTTTCCCCACGAGGGGTGACTCGAGGGTTTAATATCGAACTCTCGGGGAACCAGTATTTCAGGTGTTATCTCCTTATCCTTCTCTTGAGAACCTGCAACAAAATAAATTGTTTTGTGCCCTCAACCTCACCAAGTGGTTGTCAAGCACAAGGTGTGAGAATGATAATAAAATAAATATGCAAACAGTAGTAAATATGCAATGATGGTAAAATAAATATGCAATGATGGTGGAGTAATGATAAATGATATTTTTGGGTTTTTTATGATGAATGCAAGATGTAAAAGTGTTTTTGTATTTTCGGATTTAATAATGGCAGCAAACAAAAGTGGTGATAAAAGTGTTGGAAAGGTGTTTCTTATGATTAAAAATGGACCGGGGTTCATGGTTTCACAAATGCACTCTCTCTTGATAACGTGGTAGACAATGGAACACTAAAATTAACATGTAAGATGGCAAGACATGGTTTGACAAGTTATTAATAATATGGGCATCACGTCCTAACATAGAGATCTCAAGTATAAGTTGTTCTCTCTCTTATGCTCCACCAAGATGCGAACTAAATCATAACACCTTAGTAATTAAGATAAATCAGAGCATAGCAATAAGTTCAATGACATGAAGTTAAAATAAGAACATGCTAGATCTAGTCATGGAGGTAGTGGCCAAGGTCACATCCACTCTCCGGTAGCATGGTATTTTTGTTTATCCCTAGTGAGGCAACAAAGTAAGGTAGAAAACCCAAGTGGATCGCAGAACTTCTGTCACGTTCACTGCACTAGCCACCCCCCGTTACTCCAACTAATGCACACGTTCCCCCTCACATGCTCTCATAAACATGCTTGATCATGACAAGTAAATAAGAACGGGGTACATAATATGCATCTACTTTCATAACTGAAACAAAACCATTGCAATCTCAAACATGTATTAACTCATAATAAAGATCCACCACAAAGGAATTACATAGATGACCGTAATCATGTTCAGCAGCTCATACGGTACTAATTAGTGAAGCTCATAGAGAGGAGAGATACATAAGTTACTTCCACAAACCCATAGTCCAGGGGTGGACTACTCCCTCTTCATCATGGTGTCGGTGGAGATGTTGTTGGAGGGGAAGGAGACCACCCGGCAGCGCCCCGCCGGAGTTTTCCCCCTCCAATCTTCAGCTCCAGGTCTCTGTTTCGTGGTTTCTGTGTTTCGGCGGCGCTCCCTTTCGCGAAAGCCCTGGGGGGTCTATATATAGTCGTTTTTAGGTCAAGACGAAGCTTCGGGAAGAAAGATCGACGGCAGCGGAGGCCCGAGGGCCATGGTGGGTCCCACGCGGTCAGGGAATCTGGCCGCGTGGGCCCACCCCTTTTGGCCTTCTGGTCTCCGTTTCTTCGATTCCTTTGCGCCTACGTTTCGTTCCTTCCAAAAAAGTGATCCCCGTAAAATTCAGGTCATTTGGACGTCGTTTGGGTCCCTGAAACAAAAATATAGAAAAAGGGGTTTTCTGACAGCGCAGGGTTAATTCCAGAAAAATGGGGAAGTTGTTAATTATCCCCAAAACTCAATATAAATCATGAATATAACCCTTATATGATGCAAATAACATGGAATAACATGTAATAAAATGTAAAGTTCATGTATGCATTTTACATGCATCAACATCCCCAAGCTTAACCCATGCTCGTCCCGAGTATGAAGGTGATAAAACTAACATGGACTTTGCATTTTAATACTATCAATGGATATCAAAGGTGATTACTATTGCTACATAGAGTCAAATGATTCATTCTTCAAAGGAATAACAATATGCAAGATAAATTATGAAGTGATATCAAATACTCAATGTAAAGATGTTCAATGATAAATTCACAAAGTGTAACATAGAAGAAAGTACTATGGACCAAATGTATGCATAATGAAAAGTAAAAACATCCTATGGTGGTCATAGAGTACTTCTTATGAAAACTGAATATAAAAGGTGGACACTTTGGATAGATAAATAAGTAGAGGTAAAGCATGAATAAGTTTCATCTAACTTCCAAACACTTCTACTTAAGTTAATGCTTGCAATGTGGTAGTCATTGGTGTGGAGCTCTCATTACCCCTATCATAGCATCTTGAATGATTAATGTTTAAAGTGAAAGCAAATATGAGTGGTGTGCTTGACAATGTATTGGTTGAATGTCTCATGTCCCTTGAATACAAGTACCTACACCATGTGTTACTCACTTTGGTCCACAAAGTAAATTCAAATAAAGGTCATTGCAAGTAATAATAGTATCATCAAGAACTGCACTGGGGTACCTCTTGCCCCTTGACATGAACAAGCCCATGTCAAAACAACAAGACAAACAGACAATGAACAATCTCAGCACTCTTTTATTTACTATGGGTATAGCTTTTTATTATGAGGTGCATCACTGAATGAACATTATGGTTATGCTGTAAATTTCCACCATGAATGATGCATGGCTTAGATTAGCGGCCCAGGCATTTCTCTAACCATTTATACAAACTCTTTGAACTTACTAAGTATCCACATTCATTTCACCCATGATAGGCATCCATAAACAAAAGTACATGACATCAACTAAATATAAATAAGTGCAATGTTGAAAGCTTGCCATGTGACAGCACATATGGGCTAACTCCCAACCAAAACAATTGTCAAGCCCACAACTTCATAATTTTAATCACAATGGTTCATGCTTATTAAATGCAATAAAAGTAAATTGTGCATCAAGTTCGTGAGAGCTTTTAACCAATTTTTCCCATGACAATCAATAACATAAGCATTTAAATTCAGAAATGTAGATAACACAATATAACATGATAAACATACTTGGAATAGCATAAAGCTAATAGGTAGATATGGTGGACTCACTGGAAAAACTTTGGTTGAAGGTGTTGGGAAACAAGCTTTTTACTTGTTGTAATTTTTGGGCTAGCAATAGGGAGAAAGTTGACCATCTAAATGCATGCATAAGTGTCCATAGAACTAATCAATCCATGTTAAACCAAGTAAAGTTAAAATTCAACATCTAAACATGGTAAAAGATAGCTCTTGACAACACACTTGCAAATTAACATTCATTCAAAGCACATGAATTATGCAACTATATGTATCTTTTAAAATCAACTCAAACATCCCTATCCCAATATATTTAATAGCATCCAACATAATTCAACCCAAACTTCCAGTAGCTCTCTCATATATAAATGATAGTGGTGGTCTTATAAAAATCAAACCGAAATAACAAAAGCAAAAAAAACAGACGCTCCAAGTTTATACGATAAAGTGCTTTGATCGAAAAACAGAAGTTAGACGTGTGCAAACCGAGAGTGTGTTGGTCTAGTGGGGTTGTCTTGACATCCCCAAGCTTATGGTCTTCACCATCCTTGGATAGCTCTTGGTGCAGCTCCTCTAATCCCTGTGAAAAAACTTCAAAACACCGTTTCTCCCATTTCTTTTCTGTGGGGTGATATTAGTAGTGATAAACAAATAGGTTCCTTGCTGCATAAAATCCTTAGGCAAAAATTCATATGAATGTCCAGAGAGTATATAATGTTGTATGCCTACTCATAAACTCAATTGAATCAAAAAGATTCAAGCAAAAAGCTCAAAGAATGCATCAAACAATATCAAGACAGAATCTGTCCAGAAAAACAGCAGCAGCAAAACGCATTTTTCTACCCTACTTAAACTCGTCAGAAAAATCTGAAAAATCACGTATACAGAGGATGAAAAGTTGAAGCTACAGTTCAAATTACAGCTCAATCGGAGTTACAGATAAAAAATGAAAAATCAAACCGTGCACAGACTTCGTGCAGGCAGAAAACTCTCCGAAAATGAATAGCAACTTTTCAAACCCAAAATAGGTAAAACTTGGTTCTTTATTAAAAATCCCAGAAACAAAACTAACAAACTACTCTCTTGTTACAGCAAGAGGACTCAAAGAAAATCTCAAACAAAAACAACCGGGTTGCCTCCCGTAAAGCGCTTTCTTTATAGCCATATAGCTAGGCTTACTTACTTGATAATCAAAGGGGACGTAGCTCATGAGGGAGCTTGAACTTGGTGTGTCCCTCTTCCTTGTGAAGTGTTCCATGCATAATACCAGGATCCCATGGTGCTCTCAAGCCAATGAAAATAATAGTCAAGTTGAAACCTGGTAGAGAGAAAAACAAAACACAAAAGTAATAACAACGAAGTCTAACTTTCTTTCTATGCATTGGCATTTTGTATATGAATGAATCACAATAAATAGAAGTTTTCCAATGCATATTAACAATAGTTACTTGCAGCCCATAATTATTAGTAGCATAAAGAGGGTACTTATCACCTCCTCTTTCATAATAGTTGCAAGTAATAGAGATAAATTCAACCATATAACTAATAGAGTCTTCCAACTTAGGTAATTTAGGCACATAAAGAGGATCATTAAATTTATTATGAAATTCATTAGCATGCTTCCCTCTTTCAAAATAGTTATTAAGATCAATATCAAGTTTAATATCATGGCTGCAACAAATATTTGGTATTAGAGATAATTGCAAACCACATAAGTATTTCTCAACATAAGCAAACTTCTCCTCTATGGTGTAGTTAGGAGAATTGAAGAACACATTAGGACTCTCATAAGTAATAGTATTTTCACAAACAGCTAGTATATCATTTTTATCCCCACATAAAGTATTAACAACTAAACATGGAGAATTATCAAGTAAATTAGGACCATCATCTAGAGTACTATCATATAGCATATTTAAGCAATACTCCTCATTATCATCAATAAGTTCACTAGTAGTATTACTAAAAAGTAAAGGAGCATTATTGGTTTCATCATAATAGCATGGGTTATCATAAACTTCTTTAGGAGTAAAATACTTAAGAAAAACTTCCTCAAAATACTCCATTCAATAGTGACTTCTTCATTTAAAGACCTGAACCAAATACGAGCATTACCAGTAAAGATAAATATAATAGGTTCCTTTTCACCTGATCATCAGAAATACTAGGAAGCCTAAATAAACCACATATGTTTTCAATTGTCTCCACGTGTTCACGTGCAGACTTAGTTCCATCCCCTGTAAATGGATTTTTCATAACACTTTTAACATGACCAACGGGGATTTTAAATCCCACTTTAGGTACCTCAGACACAGTAGTTTCAACCGCTTTAGGAGCAATAGCATAAGCACTTTCATATAAAGCAAGATGCAGCGAGGCACGATTCATAAATGCCATAGTAACAATGAGATAAAACAGTAAATAAAATTCAGCTTTCAAGTTTCCTTATGGAGTGTTTGTGTAATCACACAACTTAGTTCTATCTCCCATTGTTGCAAGTTTTTATGTGTTTTTAATTTTTTATGCAAAACTGAAAGTAAAATGACACTAATGCAAACCGAAATGAACAAATGCAACACAAAATGCAAAACTGAATATAAAAATGCAAACCGAAATATGAAGATGATATGCAAGACAAAAACAAAACAAAATAAAATGATTGAAGGTAAAGATGGATAAGATGATGCTCACGTAGGTGCAACCTCCCCAAGCTTAGGTTGTTACACAAGTTGGTGATGAAGTTGACTTGATGTGAGTGATCCTTGGATAAACCTTTCAGCTATAGTTCCCCGGCAACGGCGCCAGAAAATGTCTTGATACCCTTTCTCGTAGTTACCCCACAATGGCGCCAGAAAACAGTTGCTAGCCCCTTCGCGTGGTACCTGCGTGAAAAGTAAATGGGATAGGTTGAGACTCCAAGTGCAGAGTGTATGTAGTAGTGGAAGACAGTTTTCCCCACGAGGGGTGACTCGAGTGTTTAATATCGAACTCTCGGGGAACCAGTATTTCAGGTGTTATCTCCTTATCCTTCTCTTGAGAACCTACAACAAAATAAATTGTTTTGTGCCCTCAACCTCACCAAGTGGTTGTCAAGCACAAGGTGTGAGAATGATAATAAAATAATATGCAATGCAAACAATAAGTAAATATGCAATGATGGTAAAATAAATATGCAATGATGGTGGAAACAATGATAAATGATATTTTTGGGTTTTTTTATAATGAATGCAAGATGTAAAAGTATTTTTGTATTTTCGGATTTTAATAATGGCAGCAAACAAAAGTGGTGATAAAAGTGTTGGAAAGGTGTTTCTTATGATTAAAAATGGACCGGGGTTCATGGTTTCACAAATGCACTCTCTCTTGATAACGTGGTAGACAACGGAACACTAAAATTAACATGAAAGATGGCAAGACATGGTTTGACAAGTTATTAATAATATGGGCATCACGTCCTAACATAGAGATCTCAAGTATAAGTTGTTCTCTCTCTTATGCTCCACCAAGATGCGAACTAAATCATAACACCTTAGTAATTAAGATAAATCAGAGCATAGCAATAAGTTCAATGACATGAAGTTAAAATAAGAACATGCTAGATCTAGTCATGGACGTAGTGGCAAAGGTCACATCCACTCTCCGGTAGCATGGTATTTTTGTTTATCCCTAGTGAGGCAACAAAGTAAGGTAGAAAACCCAAGTGGATCGCAGAACTATCTGTCACATTCACTGCACTAGTCACCCCCCTGTTACTCCAACTAATGCACACGTTCCCCCTCACACGCTCTCATAAACATGCTTGATCATGACAAGTAAATAAGAACGAGGTACATAATATGCATCTACTTTCATAACTGAAACAAAACCATTGCAATCTCAAACATGTATGAACTCATAATAAAGATCCACCACAAAGGAATTACATAGATGACCGTAATCATGTTCAGCAGCTCATACGGTACTAATTAGTGAAGCTCATAGAGAGGAGAGATACATAAGTTACTTCCACAAACCCATAGTCGAGGGGTGGACTACTCCCTCTTCATCATGGTGTCGGTGGAGATGTTGTTGGAGGGGAAGGAGACCACGCCGGCAGCGCCCCACCGGAGTTTTCCCCCTCCAATCTTTAGCTCCAGGTTTCTGTTTCGTGGTTTCTCTGTTTCGGCGGCGCTCCCTTTCGCGAAAGCCCTGGGGGGGGGGGGGTCTATATATAGTCATTTTTAGGTCAAGACGAAGCTTCGGAAGAAGGATCGACATCAGCGGAGGCCCGAGGGCCAACTTGGTGGGTCCCATGCGGTCAGGGAATTTGGCCGCGTGGGCCCACCCCTTTTGGCCTTTTGGTCTCCGTTTCTTCGCTTCCTTTGCGCCTACGTTTCGTGCCTTCCAAAAAAATGATCCCCATAAATCTCAGGTCAGTATGACGTGATTTGGTCGCCTGAAACGTAAAAATATAGAAAAAGGGGTTTTCTGACAGTGCAGGGTTAATTCCAGAAAAATGGGGAAGTTGTTAATTATCCCCAAAACTCAATATAAATCATGAATACAACCCTCATATGATGCTAATAACATGGAATAACATGTAATAAAATGTAAAGTTCATGTATGCATTTTACATGCATCAGCAACTGACAACCTTCCGAAGTGGTTTCTTGCTCCTACTGGTTCGATTAAACCTTGGTTTCATACCGAGAGAAAATTTCTGCTATACTGCATCATACCTTCCTCTTGGGGTCTCCCAACGAACGTGTGATCCACGCAATCAAGCATATTTTCTGGCGCCGTTGAGGGGAGCAGAAGCACTTCAGTTCAGAAATCTCCTTGCTTCCCCTTCCACACGCCATATTTTCTGGCGCCGTTGCCGGGAGTAAGAGGATTTCTGCAAGGGGAGTCTCTCGCTTCCAATCTCTTTACTTTGTTATTGTCTTGCTTAGTTTATTTTTATCTTGTCTCGTTTGCTTCATTTATCAAAAACACACAAAAAAATAGTTTTCTACATCTAGTTTATTTTGGTTTGTTATTATGTCTAGTTGTTTACTTGATATCAATGGTTTCTCTCTTTGAAACAAAATCGTATTGGCTAAGTGGGTTCACTGATGATCAACAAAATTATTATAAGGAACACCGCTTTTCTAAAAAAGGGGTACATTTATGGAAACAAATAAGTACATTGAATTATTTTTCTAAGAACTTGTGCTCTACTTATGATGAATTCTACTGCTTTAATGAATCATTATGTTGTAGAAGTCATAAACACCTCCCTTTCCAATGTGATTATAATGATAATAAAACCTTGACTGCTTATGCTAAAGGAAACTATGACTTTGGTAATCTTGAACAAACTGAAGAATTTTTTGTTTTTAAAGGTGCCTATGAAATTGCTGGTTATATTCACGACGATGATTCTCCTTATAAATCTGAAATTTTTGCTATACTTGGTTATTGCCTTGAATATTATAATGATAATCCTTATATCACTGAATTTCTTGAGAAAACTTATTCTCGAGAACAACTTGTTACCTTTCAGGAACCTGTGGTAGAAGAAACTGTTGAAGCTGAAAGCTCATTGGATGAAAAAGAGGAAGAGAGTGATGAAAAAAGGAGGAAGAGTGGATTAACCCATGCCTACCTTCTAATGACAGTAACTCTTTATCTCTTACACTATTTGATTGCCCTCCATGCTTACCAAAGGAGGATGAATGTTATGTTCCATACCTCTTGAGAATGATCAATCATCTTGTTATAAATTTTTTTAAACTGGGTTTGAAAGTTTTAATCCTACTATTTTGGAGCTTGATAAAAATTATGTGTTTGTAGATCATGAAAATCATGCTTTATGTGATAGTTATATTGTTGAGTTTGTTCATGATGCTACTGAAAATTATTATGAGAGAGGAAAATATGGTTGTAGAAATTTTCATGGTACTAAATCACCTCTCTATATGCTGAAGTTACTCTTGTTTTATCTTCCTATGCTTGTCACTTTGTTCTTTATGAATTTATTTGTGTACAAGATTCCTATGCATAGGAAGTGGGTTAGACTAAAATGTGTTTCGAATTTGCTTCTTGATGCTCCTTTTGCTTCATTTTCTATTTTTATGTGAGCATCATTAAAACTATCAAGCCTAGCTAAAAGGCATTAAAGAAAAGCGCTTATGGGAGGCAACCCATTTTTTTTCTAATTTTTTTTTTTGAGTCAAGGAGTTGTTTACTTCTGTAACAATTCCTTTGTATCTTTATTTTATCGCATTGTTGTGCCAAGTATTGCCTCTAATAGGAAGATGATGCTAGATTTGGATTTCTGCGCAGGAACAGATTTCTGCTGTTCACCGTTTTAATTCTGTAAAATCACAGAAAAATTATTTAAATCTGCAATTTTTGTGCGTGATCCTCAGATATGTACGCATCTTTCGTTAGTTTAAAGTTTTTCGATCTGAGCAACGTAAGTGCCTCGAAAAAATTCGTCTTTGCGGACTGTTCTGTTTAGACAGATTCTGTCTTTTATTTTTCGCATTCTCTCTTTTACTAGTGTTGAGTGGAATTCTTTTTTAGGGTGAAGAGCTTCACATAACATCAGTGGCAGTAGCTAATGTTAAAAGTAACGGTCATGTTTGTGTCCTTATAGAACATGTGAGTTTTTGATTGTGCACTAACCCTCTAATGAGAATTACTTTGAGTTTGGTGTGGCGGAAGTTTTCAAGGGTCAAGAGAGAAGGATGATATAATGTGATCAAGAAGAGTGAAGAGCTTAAGCTTGGGGATGCTCCCATGGATCACCCCAGCATATTTCAAGAAGACTCAAGCGTCTAAGCTTGGGGATGCCCAAGGCATCCCCTTCTTCATCAGCAACTTATCAGGTCATCTCTAGTGAAACTATATTTTAATTCTTTCACATCATATGTGCTTTACTTGGAGCGTCTGTGTGCTTTTATTTTCAGTATTTTATTTTTCTTATGGTCAACTTGATTGGACCCCAGCATTCTTGATTGGGAGAGAGACACGCTCCGCTTTTTCATATGAATACTCCTATTCTTCACTTATACTTGTTGAGTATTCTTATCTAGCTATTGCTATGCTTTTAGCTCCTGTTTTGCATGCATCTCTTATTCAGAGCTGTTAGTTCTTTTAAAGAAAGTACTCTCTTGCTTCACTTATAATTGTTTGGAGAGTTTATGTTGAAATAAATTGATTGGTGTTTGGTTGGAACAGAAAATGTTGCATGTGGTAGATGGTATAATGGAAAAAGCTTACATATTCTTGTAGATCATTGTATTGGATAATTTGATACTTGTCAATTGTTTTGAGTTATCAAGTAGTTCATGTTTAAGCTTTTGTATCATGTAGTTAAAACCTATTAATGAAGAACTACCGTAAAGCTCGTTGAAATTTGGTTTGCATGATTGGTATCTCTAAGGTCTAGATATTTTCTAGTAAAAGGGTTTGGTTAACAAGGAAGACAGTGTAGAGTCTTATAATGCTTGCAATATGTTTTCATATAAGTCTTGCTGTGTCGGTTGATATCCTGTGTTTGCTTCAAATAACCTTGCTAGCCTAAACTCTGTACTGAGAGGGAATGCTTCTCGTGCATCCAAAACCTTGAGCCAAAATCCATGCCATCTGTGTCCACCATAACTACCTATATGTGGTATTTCCTTGCCATTCCAAGTAAATTTTTCATGTGCTACCTTTAAACTATTCAAACTTTATTACTCCTATTTTGTGTCAATGTTTACCAAGCTCATGAGGACGGGGTGGATGTCTTTATGTCAACTGTCAAACAGACTTTACCACCGGACTAGCGGCATATACATCCGCTTATCCATTAATTTTGCAAAAAGAGCTGGCAAATGGGGTGCCCAGTCCCAATTAATTACAACTTTAACCGCTTAATTCTCTTCACATTTTTGCCCTGATTTATCAGTCAAGCAATGACAAACAGTGAAATATCTGCATGTGTAAACAAAAGAGAAAGAGGGATGATCTGCCTTGCTGGTAGAAATAACGTCCTTCATGGGAGCCGCTCTTAAAAGTCTGGTTGGCAGGGGTCATATTGTACTTTCCATTTTCTGATTCGTTGACAATTAACAAACACCTCTCAAAACTTATTTTTACTCTCTATATGATTTCAAAAACTTAAAAAGCTCTAGCACATGATTTAATCCCTGCTTCCCTCTGCGAAGGGCCTTTCTTTTACTTTTATGTTGAGTCAGTTTACCTACTTCTTTCTATCTTAGAAGCAAACACTAGTGTCAACTTTGGTGCAACAATTTTTATATGCGTATATTGCACTTATTATATGCTTTGTGTTGACAAATATCCATGAGATATATATGTTGAAAGTTGAAAGCAATTGCTGAAACTTAAATCTTCCTTTGTGTTGGTTAAATACCTTTTACTTAGAATCTATTGCTTTATGAGTTAACTCTTATGCAAAACTCTTTGATGCTTGTCTCGAAAGTACTATTCATGAAAAGTTTTTGCTTATATGATTCAGTTGTTTGCTCATTATCTACTTGCTAGCAAACTATAGACCATTGACCTGGATCACTTCATTCATAACATGTGCTTTACAATATTATTTGATCAAGATTATGATTGTAGCATGTCACCTCAGAAATTATTTTGTTTTTATCGTTTTACCTACTCGAGGACGAGTAGAACTAAGCTTGGGGATGCTTGATACGTCTCAAACGTATCTATAATTTCTGATGTTCCATGTTGATATTATACCAATTGTTACATGTTTTATATACACTTCATAGCATTTTTATGCATTTTCTGGGACTAACCTATTAACAAGATGCCACAGTGCCAGTTCCTGTTTTCTGCTGTTTTTGTATTCCAGAAAAGCTAGTCTGGAAATATTCTCGGAATTGGACGAAACTTGGACAGAACCTCCTATTTTTCCAACACGAAGACGGAGTCCAGAGGAGAGACGGAGGGGGCCACGTGGCACCCACACCATGGGGCCGCGGGCCCCCTGCCGCGCCGTGGGGTGGTGTGGGGCCCTCGTGGCTCGCAGCCGCCGCCCTTTCGCCTATTTATTCTTCCCGACGCGAAAACCCTAAATACCCGAGCCATTATCCACGAAAAGTTCCAGAGACGCCGCCGCCGTCAACCCTAGCTCGGGAGGGTTCAGAAGCTCTTCCCGGCACCCTGCCGGAGAGGGGAATCATCACCGGAGGGCTCTACATCACCATGCCTGCCTCCGGAGTGATGCGTGAGTAGTTCATCCTTGGACTACGGGTCCATGGCAGTAGCTAGATGGTTGTCTCTCCACTTTATGCTATCATGTTTAGATCTTGTGAGCTGCCTATCATGATCAAGATCATCTTATTGTAATGCTACATGTTGTGTTTGCTGGGATCCGATGAATATTGAATACTATGTCAAGTTGATTATCAATCTATCTTATATGTTATTTATGATCTTGCATGCTTTCCGTTACTAGTAGATGCTTTGGCCAAGTAGATGCTTGTAACTCCAAGAGTGAGTATTTATGCTAGATAGTGGGTTCATGCCTCCGGTAATCTGGGAGAGTGACAATAACTTCTAAGATTGTGGATGTGCTGTTGCCACTAGGGATAAAATAACCGATGCTTAGCTTAAGGGTACGCCGTTAGGTCTAATGCATTTGTTTACATTACGCACATTACTTAATGCAATTATCCGTTGCTTGCAACTTAATACCAACGGGGAACTCGGTATGACAACCTGGCGGTGGATTATTAGTCATAGACGCTGTTGGATAACGGTCTATGTATTTTGTCGTAATGCCCACATGAATATCATAGTAATCATCATGTCATATATATGCATTGTCATGCGCTCAATATTTTGTCAATTGCCCAGCTGTAATTTGTTCACCCAGCATGTTAGTTATCTTTTATGGAGAGACACCACTAGTGAACTGTGGACCCCGGTCCATTCTTTTACACTGATAATACAACCAACTGCAAACACTGTTCCTTTTCATTCTCTGCAATTTACTACTGTTTTCCACACCATACGTTTAATCCTTTGTTTTCAGCAAGCCGGTGAGATTGACAACCTCACTGTTTCGTTGGGGCAAAGTAGTTTGATTGTGTTGTGTGCAGGTTCCACGTCAGCGCGCCACTGACAACCTTCGAAGTGATTTCTTGCTCCTACTGGTTCGATTAAACCTTGGTTTCATACTGAGGGAAAACTGCTGCTATACTGCATCATACCTTCCTCTTGGGGTCTCCCAACGAACGTGTGATCCACGCAATCAATATTGTCAAAAACCTCCGAGATATCTTCGGATGTGTGATTGGAAAATTCCCCATTAAGTACTTGGGTATCCCTCTTCACTATGATAAACTTAGGAGAGAAGACTTGCAACCGCTTATAGACAAAATCCTTAAAAGAATTGCTGGTTGGCGCGGGAAGTTGTTATCCTACGCAGATAGAGTTACTTTGATTAGATCTTGTCTGGCTAGCATCCCTGTTTATCTTCTGTCCTTCTTTAAATTTCCTAAGTGGGCAATTGAGCTCATCAACTCGCATATGTCCCATTGTCTCTGGAATGACATTAAAGAAAAGAGGAGATTGCACCTAGCTAACTGGGGGATGGTGTGTATGCCTAAACAGTTTGGTGGTTTAGGCATTCCCAACCTCAGAGTAAACCTGTGCCTGCTCGCTTCTTGGGTCAAGAGATACTTTGAGAGTGATAGCAAATTGTGGAAAACTTTGATAGATGCTAAGTATAAAACCAATAGACCAAATGTCTTTTGCAGCTCAGAATTAAACTCTTCCAGGTTCTGGAAAGGTTTCATGTGGGCAGCGAAAGCTGTCAAGTTTGGCTACAGATGGTCGATTGGCGACGTGCTAGGGTTAGGTTCTGGGAGGACACGTGGTTTGGCCCTTCCCCCCTTTCAGTGCAATTCTGGGACTTATATACAGTTTGCAATGAAAACCTAGCAACTGTTAAGCAAGCTTGGGATGGCACTAGTCTCAAGTTCACTTTCAAAAGGAACTTGAATGCCGCCATGATGCAACAGTGGTACGAGTTAGAACAGATTGCCACTAGTTTCACCTTCACTTCCGATTGTGATGTTGTTATCTAGTCTTACACTACCAAAGGGGTTTACTCCACTAGCTCGATGTATAACATAGTTAGTTTCAGAGGAGTTACCCCTGTTTACATCCCCGTCGTTTTGGACCTGGTGGTTCCCCCAAGAGTGCAAATCTTTCTTTGGCTGTTGTCTAACAATAAGCTGATGACGAGAGACAATTTACTGAAACGAAAAATGCAAAGCCCTACTGACTGTGTTTTCTGTAGTGAACAAGAGTCAGTTAAGCATCTCTTCTTTGAATGTATTGTCGCTTCGTCTATCTGGAAGATTGTCTCTGAGTTTTTCGATATTAATCTAGGTTCTGATTTCATATCAATAGCCAGATTTTGGGTTTCAAATAAAAGACATGCTGCTCTTAATACAATCTGTACTACGGTGCTATGGAGTATTTGGAAACACCGTAATGCCTTAATATTTGATGGCTCTACCTGGTTATGTATGAATCAGGTGTGGTGGCTTATTCTCAAGATGCTCAAGAAATGGAGATTACTCTTCAAACAAGAGATGCTGGCAAAGATCGATAGCTTCTTGGCGATGGTGATGGGCAGACTCAGAAGGAAGCCAGAACTGACGGGGGTGACCCAAGACATGTCATCGCTGACATTGATGAAGCTCCTCCCTCCGTTCGCCCCTAACACTCCATCAGTCTCTGCCCCGGCTCCACAAGCTTCATCGCTGCCACGTTTCAGTCTCTGGAGGAAGCCTCTGACTTCTGAAGGCATGCTGAATCCCCTTGAGACCCAAGCAAAGCTCCGGGAGGTCCTGGAGCGCCACATGACCTCGAGCCTGCAGTGATGGAAGTTGCTGTTTCAGTTTCTGTTCGAGTTGTAATCCCTGGAGCTCGTAAAACCTCCGCCGAAATCGTTTAGTTTCCAGACTTCGCGTTTTGCTTTAGCTTTGCTGAACTTTAGTCTTATCACTAGCTTCTCTTCATTAGCGGCTTGCTTGTAAATAAAAAGACCCCTGTCACTCTGGTTTCATTTTAATAAATGGAACTGGGTTCCTCCTCAAAAGGGGCCCTCTTATTCTTAAAAAAAAGATGGGGCAACAGCAGCACCGGCTACTCCCTATGCGCAGGCCGGAGTCGAGGACGACCAAGAGGAGAAGGGGTGCAGCATGGCTGCTGCTGGTGCGCTAGAGCCTGTCGAGGAGGGAGCTGGCCACGGGCGCTCGTGCTAGGGGAAGGTGACCGGTGCTAGATCTAGTTGATGGGTGGCGCGGTGTGCTCCGGCGCGAGCTCGCTGGGCCTCCAGGCGTGAGTGTACGGTGGGGAGGAGGAGAGGCTCGAGCTCTCTCATGGACTTGGGGGAAGCTTTGCGTGCGTTTTGTTTTTTGGTTTTTGAAAGTGCTTTGCATGCATTGACTAGGAACAGAAGGAGTCGGGGAGATGGAGATGAGACGATAAACGGAAACAAACGCTCCACCGCATGGGACGCGTGACGTCACCACGAAGCGGAGGACGCGAGACGCGAATCCTCCGGACGATTAAAAACGTTTTCCCTATGCAAAGGTGCTGCTTGTTGTTGCAGGACTTACTTGTACATGAGCACTACAAAGTGTCCAACATGATGCTAACTCAAATTACACGATATCATAATTTGTGTGTCTGTAACTCTATGATAATTGCAGCACAACGCAGCTAGTAAAAGAGAGAGAACTGCAGCTTCCTAAGCAGATAAGAGCATCTCACCGCCGCGTTCAATAGAGCGTCCGACACACATGCTATTGAGAGCGGCGGCACACGTTGCCGAGCCATTTGGAGCGTATCACCCTACCGGTTGCTCCTAATAAGTTTTTTTCGAAAATCTTTTGAATCTCGAATATGGACGAACCGATGATATTCCATTGAATTCGAAGGACATTTAGCAAAGTTAAATGACATTTAACAAAATTAAAACAAATTAAACAAAATTTAAACTAAACCCTATATATACCCTAGATAGCGGCGCTTGCGGCTACGGCGAGAGGAGGAAGCCTATCCCGGGAATATCATCAAGAAACTTGCATGACTCAATGATCTGCCGCCGGGAAATGTCATGTGCCATTGACGGCAGCGCATGAGGCTTCTGGTTTCGTCGCTGTCGAGGAACTTTTCCGGTTCGTCGCCGTTGTCGAGTGTGGTGGGGTTTGATCTAGCGACGGCGGAGGGAGGCCTCGATGGCGGCCTACATTCGCTCACACTCCGGCTCTGGCCAGTCGTCGTTGCTATCCTACGCCCCCTCCTCCGGTGCATGTGCCACTGGTGGGGCAGGTTCATGTGCCCTCTCCTCCGGTGCCGATGCCGCTGTTGCCGCTGGTAAAGGAAGATCGGGCAACTCGTCGTCATCAGAGCGGGCCCGTTCGTCGTCCGACGCGAACCACTCCCTCGGTGGCGAACATTCACATTTTTCAATTTTTTTTAAAACAAGTAAAATTGATTTGTCCAAAATGGGAGCATGAAAAGGGTTGGAATCACTAGATATTCACCCTAGCTACTTCTTCTACCAGGTGTGGTGTGGTGTGAGCTCAGCCTCCAGCTTTGACTTGGCGTGGAGTAGGAGAGGAGTTGTACCGAGAAGATATCTAGTGATCCCACCCCTTTCGATGCTACCGTGCTACTACCAAAAAAAGTCAAATTTAAATGTTTCAAAAAGTTCTATGAAATGTTGTGGATGTTCATGTGCTGAAATGAATATTTTTCATTTTTCCTATAGAAAGCAATACTACGTACAGAGGTCATGTGCGTCCTCTCGTCGCTGTTGCGCCGCGCGCGTGGTTAATTCACCTGTCCTTCTCCTCGTGGCATCCTTATTGTAGGCCACAATTGCGAAATGAATTTCAGATCCAGTCGTACAAAAGAAAAGTCACATAAGCTGTTTTTTCAGCACATCGTACCTGCCGTCTGTGATGGTATTGGTGCACTTGTGTAATCCCTGTCCGGTTGATAGTTTCGTTAATTAAAAGTCGGGTTCGCCTTGAGCCTCCGGTCTAAATGTACAAGATAAAAATAATTTTTTTAACAAGACAACTAGCATGCGCTTTTATTAGACCACTACTACTTTATTTTTCTACGTGCATATGTGTTTTGCAGCATTGTGCACAATGTCCGCGCAACAATTTGAGGGTACCCATATATCCGGTTCATGTGACACGTCCAAAGGTATTTTCCGCAGCGCGAGGATGGGATACATGGGTGGAGTCAAGCCGGCAATTCCGCCCATGGGCACGTCCGCCCACGGGCACCCGACCCTAATGGGCAGGGTATGGGTCGCTATGTTCGCCCATGGGTCTCGCCCGTGGGCGACCCGATTAGTTGTGGGTAGGGTATGGGCAGACATGTGTACCCATGGGCGACCCGATGGGTAACCCGATTAGCTGACATGTGAGGTCTCACAGTAAAACATGACCACAACCCATGCTATTTGTTGTTTCCTGGGAACTTGATTTGCTGTTTGTGTGAGCAATCAGTACATCAGTACATCACTATTTATTGTTTGTGCTTATTTTGATGTTTGAAATGCTATAATATTATATATTGATGTGCTGCCTACAGACCCGATGGGTCGTCCATTGGGTCTGGTGACCCGACGGGTACGGACATGGGTCTGAGATCTGACCCATGGGCAGAGACCCTCGCCCATTTGTTATATGGGCATGGGTCTGGAATAGGTCGACCCGCCCAATACCCGACTCATTGCCGGCCTTAGGTGGAGGACAGTCGGGAGACGGAAACGGGACAGCGGAGCCTGACTTTGACTTGACAAAGGCACAACCCGGGAGCACTCCACCGAATCCGTGGCACACCAAGTCCATTCGAACGTGGGTCCCCACATCGAGTCCAATCAACGCATACGTTTTTCCATGGCGAATGCCCCTTCTGCTGGACTATATATGGAATCACGGCCAGAATCGTAAATTCCACGATTGCATTTTGTCTACTGATCCACCCATCCCTTGAACACACCTCAGACGACTACGCTTAAATATCCATAAAACAAAAGAGTAACCAAGAATTAGCTTAATTAGTGTAAAAGGCAAAATCATCGTTCGTCAAATCAAATCACGCCTTTTTGTGTTAGCGCGCTATGTGTTTAGGTTTTTGAGTGGGCGAGTAGTGTCTCGCTCTTGAAGTCGCCTACTACACTAGTAGTCCAAATGTAGCCCGATTAGACATAGTAGACATTCCTAAGCAGCCCCGAAAGTTGGCAACAGGCAAGGGTATCCGTTTACTTCGTACCAATTTTAGACCGATAGGTCTCTCTTGGAGGCTGAATTTTCATCCGGACCGCAATTAACGGATAAGGGTCTCGCTCCATAGAATGCACCTTGCCTCTAATTGCGAACTCGATTATGATTCGATGGGTAAACATGGAGCTATTATTAGTGATATAAATCACCCATCTAGTTCTTTTGATGGGTGGTGTTTTCGTCCATGAAATTCGTCATCATAATTTCCAAGCGCACGACGTTGTTAAGCAGTACGCCTGCTTGTACTTTAGATGCCTAAAAAAACTGCGGCATGAGGGCTAATTGGGCCTTGGAGATGTTCATAGGACGCCAAACGTCAAAGCAAGGCCCATTGGAACGGCAGAGAAGAGGAGACCTGCTGCATGCGGGGAGGTCCTTTAGGTCGCCTTACGGCGACCGTTTGGCGCGTCGTCGCCTACTACGACTACTAATTGGGCCGGCCCAATTTCGCGCGTACTGTTTCTTTGACTTCGTCGACTGTTTCGAGCTCGTTTATATTGCGCATATGGGTCGGTACAGGTACTCTACTCCGTCCTGGGTAATCGATTGTCTCGGTCGGTTTCGCTGAGCTAGCTAGCTCGTCCCCATTTTAAATCCGAAAAAAATTAAATTTGAACAATTTTAGAATATGAACAATTTTCAAATCTGAACAAAAATCAAATCTGAACAATTTTGAAAATCTGAACAATTTTTGAATCAGAACAAAATTTGAATTTGAACAAAATTGGAATCGAAACAAAAATCAAATTTGAACAAAATCCGAATTTGAACAAATTTCAAAATATGAACAATTTCAAATCGGAATTTTTTTTGAATCAGAACAATTTTCAAAACGGAACAAATCTCGAATCAAAACAAATTTCAAAAATGGAACAAAATTCGGATCGGAACAAAATTTGAATTTGAACAAATTTTTATAAACGAAAGTTATTTTTGAAAGATTTTAAAAGTGAACGAAAATTATTTTTAAACGATTTTAAAAAGTGAACAAAAAAAGGTCGCTGAACAAAAATTATTTTTTAACAGATTTACAAAGTGATCAGCGAAAAGGTTTATGGACGAAATTATTTTTTGAACGATTTTAAAAGTGAACGAAAATTATTTTGAATGATTTTAAAAATTGAACAGAAAAAGGTCGATGAACAATAATTATTTTTCAACAGACTTAAAAAGTGAACAAAAAATTTATTAACGAAATTGAAAAGATTTAAAAGGTGAGCAAAAAAAAGTTTATGAACGAAAGTTATTTTTGAACAATTTTAATTGTGAACGAAAATTATTTTGGAACGATATTAAAAGTGAACAAAAATTATTTTTGAATGATTTTTAAAAAGTGAACATGAAAATGTTGGGGATCAAAAAATATTCTTGAACAGATTTGAAAGGTGAGCAAAAAAAGTTTATGAACGAAAGTTATTTTGAACAATTTTAAAAGTGACCGAAAAATATTTTTGAACGATTTTAAAAGTGAACGAAAATTATTTTTGAACGATTTTAAAAAAGTGAACATAAAATGTTGGGGATTTTTTTTGAACGATTTTAAAAAATGAACGAAAAAAGTTTATGAATGGAACTATCTTTGAACGATTTTAAAATGAACAAAAAATATTTTTGAACGATTTTAAAAAGTGAACAGAAAAATGTCGGTGAACAAAAATTATTTTTGAACAGATTTAAAAAGTGAGCAAAAAAATGTTTATGAACGAAAAGTTATTTTTGAACGATGTTTAAAAGTGAACGAAAACTATTTTTGAACGATTTCAAAATTGAACGGAAAAGGCCAGTAAACGAAAACTATTTTTGAACGATTTTAAAAAATGAACAGAAAATGGGGGGGTGACCGGATACTATTTTTGCACGAATTTTAAAAATAGAAAATAGGGGTGAAAAACAAAAGGAAAAAAGAAAATAAAACGAATAACAAAAACATAAAAGATAAGTGAAAAACGACAAAAGAAAAGAAATAGGAAAATAAAAATAAACATAAAAAATTAAATGATAACAGAAAAGAAAAGAAAAATGAAAAAGAAAATAAAATGAAAACAGAAAAAGAAAAAGAAAACGTAAAAGGAAAATAAAAAGAAAACATAAAAGAAAAACGAAAACAGGAAAAAGAAAAAAGGAAAAAAAGAAAAAGAAAAACAGAAACAGAAACAGAAAAAACAAAAAGAAAAAAGGGAAAAAAATTCTACTGTTGGGCCGGCCCACCCGCAGCGACGCGCGTGTCCCCTTCCGGCGCAAGCGGGAAGCGTCGCCGCGGGGCGATATAAAGGATTCACGCTGCATGCGTCCTGCCAGCCCAGCCTTTGCGTTGCTCGCTATTTCAGCCTTTGCGTTAAACCTAACGAGAATCAAAAAGCACAAACTGTGCCGCGGTCTACGCCCCGGGCTTATCCCGTGCCGTCCAATCCAATTGTACGATCCGTGCTGTCTTTCTTGCTCAACTATCTCCAATTGAGAGCATCTCCAGTCGGATCCCTCAAATCCGCCTCCAAACTGTCCGCGGACGCGTCCGGACGCGTCTGCGGACAGTGACCGGGCACCCCCTAAAAACATGTTGCTACAACCACACACCTCTAATTTAAGATACAAAATTACTACAAAAGCATGCAACGGTGCATACAAGTTGCTACTTAATCCTACGTGCAGTTCATGCGACCGGATAGCCACCTACCCTAGTCTACTCATCGTCGGACATGACGATGACCGTTGCCGCGCCGGCGCCGGAGCCGCCCTGTGCCGCAGCTGGAGGAGGGTCCGGAGAAGACCCCTGCTCGTCGGAGTCGGTGTAGAAGGAGCCAGATCCGGAAGATTCTGGCACGTAGATGCAGCCTTGACGGAACGCCTCCTCCGCCTGCTTCTGCTTCTCGATGAAGCCGACCCTGTTCTTCATCTGCCCGACGAAGTTGTGGTTCGTGGCCTCGGCCTTGAGCTGCTTCTCGGCCAAACGGTGCTCCGGCTTCACCCCTGCGCGCTCCTCCGCCCGAACCCGTGTGACCTCGTCCTCCGCCCGCATCCTTGCCAGCTCCGCCTCCGTCTGCTCTTTCCACTCCTCCGCCATCGCGTCCGACTGCGCCCGATTCAATTCGTGCATCTGCCGGAGATACTCCGAACCCGTCATTTCGACGATGTCGGATCCCTCGTGGAGGATGCCGTAGCCGATGTCTGTCCCCTCCGCCGCCAACACTTCTGCAGACACGCGATTCCGTGGCCTCCGCTTCGCGGCGGAGCTGCTCCCACTGGTGCCTGGTTGACGGGAGAGTATTTGAGGATGATGATGATGGTGATGATGAGTACTTCCCCGGCAACGACGCCAGAAAACAGCTTGATGGCTACGTGTTAGTGAACCCCAAGAGGAAGGTTATGATGTAGACAGCAGAAGTTTTCTCTTGAATAATCTACCCAAGGTTATCAATCCAGTAGGACTTGACGATCTATCGGAAGGTTGTTGATGTTGACTCCCCCTGGCGCTAAGGAGCTTGCACCAACGTGGAATCTGCACAGACACAAACCAAAACTTTGCCCAACACGAAACAGAGAGGTTGTCAAATCTCTCCGGTCTTGCAGAAACAAAGAGTTAAACGTATGGTGCGGAAAACAGCAGGAAAAACAGCAAGTACATGAAACAGATGATTGCAGCAGGTTGTGTAAACAGTATGAGGAAATTGGACCAGGGTCCACAGTTCACTAGTGGTGTCTCTCTCAGAACAGATAACTAGCATGTTGGGTAAACAAATTACAGCTGGGCAATTGACAAATAGAGAGGGCATAACAATGCAATACATGCCAAGATGTCTACTATGAAATCTAGTTGGGCATTACAACAAAGTACATCGACCGTTATTCCAACAGCATCTATGCCTAAATAATCCACCTTCAAGGCAGCATCCGCATCCCATTCAGTATTAAGTTGCTAATAACAGATTATTGCATGAAGTAAAGTGTGTAATGTAATCAATACAAGTGCCCTTGGACACTGCACCAATGTTTTATCCCTAGTAGCAACAGCACATCTATCATCTTAGACCTTTCTGTCACTGATCCAGATATCTAGAGACTGAACCCACTATCGAGCATAAATACCCCCTCTTGGAGTCACAAGCATCTACTTGGTCAAAGCATCTACTAGCAACGGAGAGCATGCAAGATCAAGAGCACATAGATAAACAACTTGAATAAACATGGTATCAATATTCATCGGATCCCATCAAACACAACATCTAGCATTACAATAAGATGATCTTGATCATGTTAGGCAGCTCACAAGATCTAAACATGGAGGCACAAGGTAGAGAGACAATCATCTAGCTACTGCTATGGACCCGTAGTCCAGGGGTGGACTACTCACGCATCAATCCGGAGGCAGGCATGGTGATGTAGAGCCCTCCGGTGATGATCTCCCCTCCGGCAGGGTGCCGGGAAGAGCTTCAGAACTCCTCCGATCTGAGATTGACGATGACGGCCGCGACGGAACTTTTCGTGGAATATGATCGACCGTAATAGGGTTTTCGCATCGCGGAGAATATATAGGCGAAGAGGCGGCGTCGGTGCCCGAGGGGGGCCACCACGCCATAGGAGGGCGCGTGCCCACCCTGGGCCGCGCCCTAGTGTGGCGTGGCCCCCTGGTGGGTCTGCTCCGACTCCCCTTTGGACTCCGTGATCTCCTCGTGATATTATTGACGATGTCTTTTGTTTCGTCCAATTCCGAGAATATTTCCTTAATAGATTTTCTGAAACCAAAAACAGCAGAAAACATGGAACTGGCACTGTGGCATCTTGTTAATAGGTTAGTCCCAGAAAATGCATAAAAATGATATGAAGTGTAACCAAAATATGTAGCAATTGATATAATAACAGTATGGAACATCAAAAATTATAGATACGTTTGAAACGTATCACCCACTTCTCTGTCGTCAGCTTGGCGCATGTGGTGGGGAGGCGGCGAGGCATGGTGGATGAGGTGGAGGAGGAAACTCGGCACCGGTCGATGTGGAGGAGGAGAAGAGAGCGGCGGCGGAAGTACGGTGCAGAGTTTAGGGTTTGCTCCGGCCCCTCCACTTATAGTCGGAGGTGGCCGGTACGCCATGAATGCCGGCCGGTGCGCCATGAATGCCGACGCCGGTCAAGCTAGCTTATCCGCTCCGCCAGGCGGTCAAAGCGTGGGACCGCCCTGGCAGCGACTACGGGGCGGACGCGTCCGGGCCACACCAAACCCGCCCCAGATATGGGCTGGGTTTGGGGTGTGCCGGACCGCCTGGTCATTTCGGGAGGCTATGGGGGCCTCCGTTGGGTGGCAGTTTTCGGCCCAAACCCTGTCCGGGCGGACCGCCCGGGCGTTTGGGGCCGATTTGGGGGAGCCGGTTGGAGATGCTCTAAGTCTGTCAGTCCACATATGTTTGATATCTTGTTCTGCACCGCTTTCAGCAATCAGATGTTAAGGATGAACACCTAAATTAAAGGAAAGGAATTTTTTTGGCAGAACTAATTACGGTCAGATTATATTAGGAAAGACCCTTATATTAGGAAAGGCCCCGACTGGCCATGTTATTCTTCAACATGCAGAACACTTTTGGGCCAGAATTTACTGCGTTCAGAAAAATATGGAAGCAAATAAAATCAAAATTGATTACAGCCATATTTTATTAGGAAAGTGATTCACATATTTTATGCAATATTTCATGGTTCATATATTCCCAGCAAAATTAGAAGTTACGAACATTATTCCATTTCACCATTCACAACTTGCTACACTAGTTTTGAACCGTCCAAATACAACATAGTTTACATCATATAATTTGGATCCATCCCATATAAATTCTTTGTCATATAAATTCAGTTTCACAGAATTTTTCCAGAGATGTGTCAAGAAACAGTTTCATAGTGTCCATTCAGATTTTGTTTGTACACGATTACATTTCTGAGCCAGCGCGAATCTTAGAAACTTCTGAGCCATCGGATAGGACCGATGCGTACACCGCGGCGTGGAAAAACCGCGTAATTGACGCTGCGTCGCTGCCAAATCCCGACCTCCCTTTAAACACGCACACCAAACCTCTCATCTCCCCTCGCGTGATCAACCCTAATAGTCACCGTGCTCCCATCACATCGGCCCCAGCAATCGAGATGTCGGCGGCCGGCACCACCGACATGCCGGCTGGCGCGACGGCGCTGGAGATCCCCTCGGACCGCCCGGCATTCCTCACTCGTCCCTACTTCGACGGCCCTCCAGCCGCCACCGCGGTCTTCCTGCCGCCGGCGAGGCGCACGTCCCGCCCGCAGTCCGTGAAGGTGTACCTCAACCGCACCCCCAATCCCGAGATGTCCTACTTCGCGCGGCGCCACGCGTACGCGTACATCTCCCCGCAGACGGCGCCGTGCCGCGCCGAGCCGGTCCCCTTCATCCGCCGCGTGTTCCGCACCCTGGCACTCGACCTGCCGCAGACCTTCGACCTCCAGACGCCCTGCTTCCACGGCGACGTGAGGGTGTGCTTCCGAACGCCCGAGGACCGGGAGGCGGCCATGCGCAGGCAGCCGTTCGAGCTCGACGGCGCCACCGTGATGCTGGTGCGCGAGGAGGAGACTCCCAACGTCAGGCGTGTCACGGAAGACTACGTCGTCCACGTCGCACTGCACCGCTACCCCGTCGAGCTGCGGACGGAGAAGTTGATTGAAGGCAACTGCAGCAGCTTCGGGTTCCTGCGCGAGATCGACCCGGCATGCTTCGCGGCGCCAGACCTCGCCACGGTCCGCGTCGTCCTGCAGAACGATCACCCCAGAGAGATCTCACGCGAACTTCGGATCTGGTATGTCAATAATGGCTCCACCAGCGTCATCCCCGTCGAGATCGTCAGGGTTTGGGACAGCTCACACTCCTACGACGCCAATGGGCAGTACGTGCGGATCTTCCAGGACCAGGCTGCGGCCGCTTGAAGGATTTGAAGCTAGTACAAATTTGCTTGTGTTTAAATATGATTTGCAATCTATCTATCATTAGTTTTATGCAGGTCGTGTTCTTAAATAGAGCCATAGCCGGCTTAGTTTATCACGAAGCTATTGCTTAAATAGCTGCCAGTGCCTGAATGATATCTGTGGGTAATTCAGGGAAGATGATGCATGCTTAGTACTACTACTGTAGTTTCATAATCTCTGACGGAGAGTACATTGACTACTATATTATCAATCATGCACGGTTTTTAATTATAAAATTTTCTATCATATATGAGCTATGTGAGCCTCTTTTTTCTCTTTTGGTCACCTGACTGTTAGTAACATTTCCTATTCAGTCAACAACGTTGCTCAAAGGATCGAGATACTTGCTATTTTTTTTAACTGAGATAAAAGACTTGCCATTTTCATTAATTAAAAAGAAGTGAGAATTGGACGGTTAATTAGCAGGAAATCGGCCTAAAACCGAAACAACACACTCGACGACCATCATGGAGCATGACCGTCGCGAGGACACACACAACCACCCTGACTACCCACACAAACTACACACACGCCACTGAAGCAAGAGTCGTCGTCGAGGTTGACCCCCCGTGTCACCATCATCGAGCTGCACACCCTGCAGTGACTCTTGCTTTGCCGGTAGAACAACAATTTCAGAGACGAACATGTAGGCTAATGCCGGACTGACATAGACATGTAAAAAAAATGTATATCTCTTCCCGTCTGGATTATGACTTCACAACAATATGAATTTTCATAAACATACTGATATTAAATTAAAACCTCTAAGTTGATTTCCAATTTTGAATTCAGATTACATTGAAGCAATTTATCACAAGAAAGACCATTTATAAATTGCATAATAGCCGTATGCCTCTGTTTACATTTTAAAAATAAAACATTGTACAAATAAGCTGCCACGGTTCGATTTCAGATGTTTGGACAATGATCTCTTAACCAAAGTAAGAAGGTGCAACTTGACCTGAAATCAAAGAACTAGATTTATTTATTTCAAAAAAAATAGTGATTCGTTTTTACGCTATGCATCAAAATGTATGTGCAACTGTGCATTGCTGAAGAACATACATTCATTCATTCATTCATAGTATATATCAAAGCTGAGCAGATCGCTGCCCTCCCCGCGGCCGCGCTACTGTAGCTTAGCTACAGTAGTACTGTTCATCTACAGTGTTCAGCAGTTCTTCGATCCGCGCCGTCGAACGGCGATCCAACGGTTCGCAGAACACATCCGTGATGCTTTTGCATAAAAGCCCCTCCCAAAAACAACTATCAACCCGCAGCCCACGGTTTCCTGCGACGAAGGACTTGCACGTAATTACGGGAAACATAAAGTCCTTTTTTGCAAAAACATCCTCAGACGCCCCCTTCCTTCCTCCTCCGCGCGCGGCTACGAATTCGCCGGCGGCGGCCGCAGCCTCGCCCCGCCGCTCTGGTTCTCCCCGCACGCATCGGAGCCCAGCACGGGCTCCGCCGTCGCCGCCTCGACCTTCCCGCCGGCGGACGCGCGCCGGGACGCGGCGCCGGCGCCGGAATCGACGCCGCCATCCTCGACGTCCTCCGCCGCGTTTGGACGCCACCAGAGACGCGCCGGTGACCTAAAGGGAGCGGCGAGACCACCCCCGCGAAGCCCGCGTCGAGCTGCGCCCGACGAGCTCACGCGCGCCTCGCCGCTCTCCCTGGTTCGGCGCCGGCGTGGCCGTCGCCGCCGCAGCGCCACGGCTGCTCCGCCCGCCAGTGACGTCGGCGTGACGACGCGTTGGGCTTGGGCTGGCTAACTGGGCCGACTGTTGGGCTGGGCGGGCTGCTGCGCAGCTGGCTCGGCCCTCTCTATTTTTTTTCCTGTTTTTTCCTCTATTTCCCTTTTCCAAAAAACTTTTAAAACTTTTCCAAATACAGCTCCAATAATTTCCAAATTTGCACAGTTTCAAAATGCAGACATTTTCGAAGTTGAGTTTCACCACACAAAAAAAAACCCCACATGTGGGCCCCATATTACTTACACAATTTCCAGAAATTGGTGAATACTCTGAAATCAACAATTCCAAATATTTCCACCGGAAAAAAATCAAGAATTATTCACAACCATCACCAAAAAAAAAATCTAATTACCTATACAAAAATAAAACCATAATTACACATCGCAGTTTGGTGAGATTTTTGGAAAAAATGTACACACACTTGCTCAAATTTTCAATTGATGAATATTTGAAGAAAAACCATAAAAAAACCCCCAAATATTTACACAACAAAAAAAAATGAACATTTCCGAATTGATGGATATTTGAAGAAAAAACAAATGCACTCCCCATAAATATGTGAATTTGAATTTAACAAATGCTCGCACTACGCAATCCATCTGACTATGACTCTAATTTAACATCTCAATTAAGCAAAATATCGGAATTTTTTCTCTTCAACCGGCGCCGGCGCAGCACGGCGCGGCCGTTCCGCACCTCTGTCGACAAATCGACGCCCACGGCGACATTCGCCGTCGTCTCCCCCACCTCCTCGCCCAGGCACCTAGCCGCTGCGGCCGTCGGGGCGTTCATCCATTGATGACATCATCCTGGCCCACCGTCAATTTTTATTTTTTCCCCAAAAAAAACTACCATGTGGGCCCCACTGCTAGTTCTTTTGCAACTGCATTACACCCTACAATTTATAAAATTCAAATATTTTAAGCTACAACTCGAAATATTACAAACAATATCCAACAAAAAAAAAACTTAGCTACAAAAAATCAATAATCAGTTCCAAAAATGTCATATCTACAACACATGCTCAAATTCCAAAAAATAAAATATTTCAAACGGTGAATCAAATTATAATATCACAATTTACAGGGAAATGTAATTTTCCGAATAATCCTTCCTCGCCACAAATATTCAACATTTTAAATAGGTTCGAATCAAAGTTTCCCTTCCCTTTCCCACAACAAATATTTTCCCATTCCCACAGACCATCCAAAAAAAAAACAAAAACTTCTAAAATATTTCAATCATTGAATCAAATAATACAAACAAAATACCAGGATTTGCAGGGAAAATGCATTTCTTCCTCACCAACAAAAAAAAATAGATATTTTATACAGATTTCGAACAAATTTTGCTTCCCTTTTTCCCAGACAAATAATATCACTGATATCGTTCGATATGACATACCAGATAAAAGAATTTACTTCTACCCATCTTACTTACATGCAGTTTGCTAGATTATTTAAACACAGCAACCCATTTTTGGATCATGGGCTTCAAAATATCAAATTAAGAATACCACAGGTGCAAATATTCAAGAAAAACTGCTTCAAACTTAACCAAATTCTTAAATAAAACATGTTTTACATCATTTTAAACGCTTCATCTATATTGTTTTACGTTATTTAAAACATTTTGCAAAACTGCTAAATCCCGCTAAATCAATAACTTCAACTCACCACAAAAAAATTAAAACACTCATCAAAACGATTAAAAAAAAATACAGCTGCCCATTTATAGCATGGGCCCAAAAATATCAACATAAAAGTACCACAAATTACTAATTACTTAGGTAGCTTAATTAACTATTTAAGACAAAATAAAACATATTATACCACTTCAGAAACAGTTCGCGGTTACAGAAAATATAAAAAAACTGTCTCTAAATATGCTCAAATGAGTTAATATTACGATATAACCATAATGTATTCAGTTTGAAAACGAAGTTAAATAGAATATTTAAGTCACAAAAGAAAACATATTCTACCATTTCAATTTAATTAGCATAATAAAGGTAATATGACTAAATTCCCTCTAATTATGTATTTAAATTTGAAAACAAAAAAATTGATTACATGGATATTTGAAGCAAATACAAATTTACTTCCTCCAACTATGGACTTAATTTGATTAATAGTTAAACCAAAATACAAACATATTAAAACATTTCACAATGGTTTACATTTAGAGATAATATAATTAAACTCTCTCCAAATATGTAATTAAATTTAATGAATACTCAAATTGGTGAATATTCCAGGACAATCATAATGTATTTCCCTCTAATTAAAATTTGAAATAAACCACTTATGGCAAAACAGAAAACATATTTTACAATCTCAATTTAGCTAACATATTAGAGGTAAATGATTTAATTTAAATTTACCAAATACACACACAATATATATACTTTAATTATGGAGCTATCTTCCAAATTTATAAAAAAAATACGAACTAACAAAATCGCGGCGTGACGCCGCGTTAAATTCTACTAGTAAACCTAAAATCCATGCCACCGTAAAGTACAACTATCATTGTTCACCTCAAGTCATTTGGTACAGAAATGGAGAGTTGTGCTTGATATTTGATCATGATTCAAGCATTCCAAAGTAGCCGAATACTTGGATTGTGTGTATTTTAATTTAGATAACTAAGGAAAATACATTGAAGTTAAGTTTGCAACTCACGTTTGCAAATTACGACCCGATACCACAACTTGATGCATCCAGAGAATCCAGCAGCTAACGGTCTACAGACTATAAAGTGAAGTTTCAAGTGACCAAATATAGTAAACTAGCAAGAAGATTCAGTTATTTTCCACATGATACCATTATGAAATGTAATCAATTTTCGCATAGAACACTTATGCTCGACAATGTCACTCACATATGTTTGTACCATCTACCATCTTGGAAAAAAGTGGCAATAAATAAAGAAGTGAGTAACTCTTTCTGAAATTGAAGAAAAAATATCCAAATCACAATAAACAAGATAGAATTACTGTAATTATCTTCAATTGTCCTTCTCCTGTCTCCAGTCCTTACGGGGCAAAGACCTGGCTGGTGATGACACTTTGACTCCAAAGCCGTTGCACGCGGGCGTTGTTACTTTTGGACAAGAATTCAGGATTCCTTTTCGGGTGGTTGGGGGTGTGACCAAGTTATAGATCATACCTCCGCCACTCATGTGAGGCTTATTGAGTTAAGAGGGACGTTTTGTGTGATGGATCGATCGATTAGACTAGCCATAGTGGGGAGTATCATACACTAGTATCATGCATATGATATCCATAGTGGGTAGAAACATATTTGTGGTATTATATATTAGTGTATTTATTAGGTTGCACACACATTTTGTTTTGGAATCTGTTATGTTACGGTATCTACTTATAATATCACTACCATCTCTCTTCTCATTAACTGCAGTGACACGTCATCTTTTTGTCAACGTGACATGCATGATACTACTTCCTCCGTTTCTTTTTACTACGCGTTCTAGCTTTTCTAGGAATTTCCGTTTTACTTAGCGTTCTGCAATCTTTGCCACTTGACTTACTAATTTACCCTCTCGTGGAGAGTAGCGTGCGCACAGATGGAATTTAATAGGCGAGGAGGTGAACCGATGCAGGCCGATGCATGCAAGTCTTTAATGGCTAACGGCTGCATTATTTTCTGGCCAGTGTGCACGACACCAGGGACAAATTAGTCCATCAATTCACTAATTTAGCTCCTCCCTAGCTTTACTTGGTATGCGTGTTTAGCCTAGAACGCATAGTAAAAAGAAACGGAGGGAGTGCCCATGGTACTCCCACCGTGGCTAGTCCTACACACGACGACTTGGTTATTCAATAAAACAAAGACGGAGTGTCCAGTAGTGTGGTACATGCCAGCATGGGGCATGTCGTATCACATCAACGCAGCCTGCGTTTGCTTTAAACCTGACCAGTGACCAGCAACGTACGCCACCATAAACTCTCTGGTTTACCTTGCCATTCATGGCGCACCACCAACCTTCTCGTTTCCTTCGAGTGATCCATCATCCATGTCCTTAAAACCACTGCGGCTCCCCCAGCTTTGCTCACACCACTACTCCACCACCTCGTCCAGCGTCAAGCAAGATGCTTTCCGCCCGCGCCACCAGCGCTTTGCTGCCGGAGGGCGCGACGGCGCTGGAGATCCCCACCGACCGCCCGGCCTTCGTAGACACCTTCGCCGGCTTCGGGGTCCGTCCGGCCGCCACCGCCGTCCGCCTGGCCGTCCCGCCGTCGGAGAGGCGCAGGGAGCGCCCAGAGTGCGAGTACGTGACGATACGCTTGAGCGCGGAGCAGTCGCTCTACGCGAAGCGCTTCGCGTACGCGTACATCACCCCGCCCCGCGCGGACCCGTGCCCCTTCGTCCGCCGCGTCTTCCGCACTCTGGCCCTCGACCTGCCGCAGACGTTTGAGGTCTTCGCCAACACCGGCGGTTACGGCGACGCCGCGGTGCGCTTCCGCATGCCCGCGGAACGCGAGGCGGCCATGCGCAGGCAGCCCTTCGAGCTGGACGGCGTCACGGTGAAGCTGCTGCGGGATGACGAGATCGTCCCCAACGACCCCGTCGCCCCGCCGGACCGCATGGTCCACGTCGCCCTGCACGACTACCCCATCGAGCTGCGCCGCACGGCCGAGGACATCTGCCGCCGCGTCGGGTTCCTGCGCGAGGTCGACCCGGCCTGCTTCGCCGCGCCCGACCTCGCCACGGTCCACGCCGTCTTTGAGCTCGAGCAGCCACGTGAAATCCCCCGCGAGCTCCGGATCGGCTACACTGGTGGCTTCACCAGCGTCGTCCCCGTCCAGATTGTCAGGGTCTGGGAGTGCGCACACTCCTACGATTCCAATGGACGGTACGTGCGCCTCTTCCAGGACCCGGCTGCGGCGGACTGATGGATCCATCGATGCGGTGCCTCTGTTTGGTTTGGTCGTGGGATGCTATGATGCGATGATCTGCTTGATGTCAGGAAGTAGTAGCATGAAGTAGTTCAGGTTCTTTAGTTGTAGCCGTTAATGGTAGTTCTCTGTTGAATCATGGATCACGGGATATTGTCTAGCGTTCCGGTTAAAGTTGTTAAACTCATGCATGTACAAGTCACTCGGTGCGGTTTGAAAGGTTTGTGTAATTCTGTGACTGGTGCTAACTGCACCATGAATGCTGCTCTCATCAGTGTAACGTGCTAGCTAGGTTGTTGCCTGTCGCTAGTTTCAGCTCTGAATCATGCAAACGCGCTGCTTGTTGTTGCAGGACTTGCTTGTACATGAGCACTACAGAGTGTCCAACATTCTAACTCAAGTTACACGATATCATAATTTGTGCCTCTGTATGATAATTGCAGCACAGCTAGTAAATAGAGAGAACTGCAGGTTGCTCAGCAGCTAACATGTAGGACAGGAAGTAGTAGCACGATATCTGCTTAATGTCAGGAAGTAGTAGCATGAAGTAGTTCAGGTTTTTTACCAAGATCCCTAAGAAAAAGTAGTTCAGGGTTTTTTGGTTTTGACTTGAAAAGTAGTTCAGGTTCTTAGTTAGAGACGTTAATGTTAGTTCAGGTTCAAGTTAAAAAATATATGTTCGTTCAGGTTCACGCGATATTATCTAGCGTTCAGGTTAAACTCATGTACGGCATGAATCCTAGCACGTGTTGTAGCCACTCGGTGCGGTTTGAATGGTTCGTGTAATTCTAAGATTGGTGCTAACTGCAACATGAATGCCGCTCTCATCAGTGTCATGTTCTAGCTTGGTGTTATCTGTCGGCAGTTTCAGCTCTGAATCATGCAAACATCAAACGGCGTTTTCGGCACTATGCAAAGCTGCTGCTTCTTGTTGCAGGACTTATACCTGTACATGAGCACTAGAAAGTGTCCAACATGCTAACTCAAATTAGACGATATCATAATTTGTGTGTCTGTATGACAATTGCAGCACATCACGGCTAGTAAAAAAGAGAAAACTAGAAGGAAGTTGCGCCTGGCTTATTGTATAAAGCCCCAAACGGCCAAGGTTCCATAGGTTCACAATACTACAAAGTAATGATGTCGTGAGGCAAAAAATTTGCCCCACTATATTAATTAAGGAGTTTTACAAGAAAGTAAAAGTTTTATTACAACCCGGATTAAGCTACCCGCGAGAAATCACTCAAGCATTTGGCTCCCGCCGTTACCCAAAGCTTTGCCTGTTTCTTGATCTTGTTAAAGATGACCAATGTCGATGCATGTTTATCGCGGAATACATGTCCATTCCTCTCGTTCCAAATTTCCCATGATGCAAGCAGAGTGATGGAGGCTACAGCTTTCCGGTAAGGGGTGGGGATGACGGTCATTGAGAGCCACCAATCATGAAGCGAAAGCGGTTGTCAAGTGTGCAGATCCAACGCATATAGCCCAAGTCAATCTTTTATGAGCCTCCAAATTCTATTGGTGAACCCGCATTGGATGAAACGATGGTTCACCAGTTCGTTGGACCGCTTGCGGAGGGGACAAAGATGACCATTTGGCCATCCTCGTCTCTCGAGACAGCCAACAATCCAAAACCTATTTTGGAGGGCGAGCCATGCGAAGAACTTGATTTTCGTGGGGGGGGGGGGGGGGGGGCAAACAAGCCACACCATCTTAATATGTTATGCATATCGGAGGATGGAGCCACATAGATTTGGGCTTTATAGGCTGAGGCTGTCGAGTAGACTCCGTTCGCCGTGAGCTTTCCAAGTGATTTCATCCTCTATGTCTTCATTTACCTGGACACTTTGAATTTGCCCCCAAAGCTCTATGAATTGTTCAAGATGCGTTATGGTGAACTCTTTGTTCAACTTCATTATTGACACCCAAGAATTTATAAAGAGAGCGTTTTTGACTGTCCATTTTGTCCTAGAAGAGGCTGCATAAATGAGTGGTGCAATGAGTTTCGGCATAGAACCATGGATCCACGGGGCGTCCCAAAATGATGTCTTTCCTCCATTTCCCACTCTGATGGTTATAGCGGCGTAAAAGAGAGACATATCTTCCTTTGTGCAAAGGTTTCCCATGCTAACCCAAATTGTGGAGAGCTTCTTCCATTCAAGACATGGCCAACGCAATCGAAGAGCTCTAACAAATTTGTCCTTGCATAGCACGCCAAGACCCCCAAGCTCCTTAGGGTGGCAAACCGTTTCCCACTTAACTTTACATTGCCTTCCGGTAACTTTGTCGGTGCGTGCCCAAAGAAAAGCACATTCAATCTTTTTCATGTTGTGTAAGACTCAATGCGACACAATGAGGGAGAACAAATGGAAGATTGCTTGGGAGGCGATAAGGGATTTGACTAGAGCGGTGCGGCCGGCCGAGTTGCTGTTTTTGCCATACCATGATGGAATTTTCTCCGCCGCCTTGTCCTCAGTTTGTTGAAAATCAACCTTCCTAAGCCTCCAAACGGAGAGCTATAGGCCAAGGTATTTCATAGGAAAGGATTTCCTCTCCGTCGGAAGCTCCTCAAGCACATAGTCCAATATGATATTTCTACAACGGATAGGGACTATGGAACTCTTTTCAAAGTCTGTGCAAAGACCGGTGACGCTCCCGAACGCTCTGGCGAGAATGGCATCAACAGAAGAGAGAAAAACTAAGGATATCAGTTTACGCTTACAAGCCACACCCCAAAAACGGCAGCAGTTGCACGAGAGAAGAGGCATCGGCATCATGAGGCCCTCAGACTTCCCTGAAGCGCTTCAATCTTCCGCAACGCCTCCTCCGACCTGCCTTGTTCTTCTTTCCCAGGGGTAGCCAGGACTGCAAGAAAATAGCACACCGACAGATGATTTGTGCAGAGCCAGTATGAAAACATGGCGTGCAGGACCAAAATAACCCTTTCCAAGTTTAAAGGACTGAAGAAAAATTCGGGATATTGACAGACTTTGTTGCTTGAGTGGATGACAAACAATCAAACTGAAGAATAATATCTCGCTACAGGTCTACTCACACAATTTCCAAACACTCAAACTGTGCATAGTGAACAGCTCAAGAAGTTCAACTGCAGATCATATTGTTGTCCTCTGCAGCCCCACAACTACCAAAATAATATATCTTTAAAAACACAGTCAATTATTAACTTACATAAACGAAATTGTAACGATTTGGTTTCTTGGACAGCCAAGGCAGCAAAGAGGAATTAATGAGCGACAAAAACTGTATGCAACTTACCTGGATTTTTGGAACACAAGGCGCTGGCGTGGATGCTAGTCACCCAATCCTTATTTCTCAGGGTGAACATAAACCTCCTAGCATATAAAGATAAAAACTGATTCAACTTTCTACAAGGGGATTAAAAAACGCTCGATGTAATTTAGAGGACTTTGCATCTTCTGCTCAGAGAGTCTGAAAATCGACAACCTTAACCAGGAAATTGTTGTCCTTATTATGGAAGAGATGCAAGTGTGAGAAATAAGATGCTAAAGAAAAATTACATGGATTTGGGAGCATATGCTACTTCTTCTAGCTCCCTGACAGTTGAATACTCTGATGGCAGCACACAAACTGTCCAGGTTCCATATTTTTAGAAGACTGACCATTAATTGATGAATTAGTATCTTTTTATTATAGATTATAAATTCAATTGGACTGTATATATAATTAATCCAGCATACCTTGCTCTTAGAATCAAGGAATCGGTAGAACAGCTTTATGAAAACACTGAAATTATGCACTCCTGGTTTGTCAATGCACATGTATATTAAAATAAAATTCATCAAAATATGTCCATCCGTATGTAATTGAGTGACGTGAAGGGAGGGCTGATCTAATACAAATTTGTAAAATGACATCACTTATTTCCATAGAGACGTAGTAGTACTTTAGTGGCAGCCGGTGAGATGTCTTCAAAGAAACTGGTGGATTCAGAAGACCAAATTGCAGCTGTTGAGCAGGAGCATGCTTGCTCATCAGGGCTGTGCAGGAACGGCAATCACATGTTTGAGATGACCTATTTATTAGCAGGTCTCTCTAACGCTCAATTGAATGAGAATTATCTTAATTCTTATTCACATGACGTCATCAATTCCAGTTGCAAGTCAAGTTGCAACTCAAGATTAGCACGAATCACGAAGCAAATCAAACGGTCCGAAGCAGTTGCAAGTCCACTTGCAACTCAGACGATTGAGAATTAACTTAGTTCTCATTCACATGACGTCATCAAATCCCAGTTGCATGTTGACTTGCAACTGATGCACGAATCACGAAACAAATCAAATGGTCCGCTTGCAACTGATGACGTCATGCGATTGAGAACTAAGATAATTCTCAATCGATTGAGAATTAGCAAAACCATTTATTAGCAGTTCCTTTTTTAGCTGCAAATTTCCTTAGTTGCATTGTAACAATCCAGAATTCAGCTTACGTTTCAATGTGGTAAGAAATTCAGGTTCCATCTTCAGGCAATTGAAAACACACGATTACGTGATGATTTTTTGTAGAACTAGAGAGAATATAAACTGCAATACTTTGTGTAGATAAAGAATGGAAATTATCTTGTTATTATCATGCCTAGTTGTTTTTTTTAGTGCAGATGATTGCATTGTGACAATCTAGAATTCAGTATAGGTTTCAGTGTAGTTGCATTGTGGCGCCCAAGGACATCGTGTTTAACTGCTCCGGATTGGGGTCCCTCATAAAGATGGCCATCCCGGCGCCCGACCTCTCCACGGTCTGCGCCATCGTTCAGCTCGACGAGCCCCAAGAGATCCTCTACGAGCTCCACATCGAATGCTTTGATGGTCTCACCAGCGTCATCCCCATCGAGATTCTGAGTGTGTGGGAATGCACCAAGTCCCTCGACTCCAATGGAGAGTACGTGCATATTCTTAACCCCCCGCGGCGGCTTTGAGGGCCGGCCGGCGGGGTGCTGGTTGGCTGGGTGCTTACCGCAAGTAACTACGGCCGACCACATTGCAGCCTGGAAGATGTGGATGGGCACTTCGAGTTGGAGAGAGACGATGCTTGTTTAGTGTCCCTTGTCTCAAGTGTAATCCTACATCTTTTCTTATGAAATGAAGACATCCTAGCTAGTATAAAACTTCTGATTACCTTTATGTTGAAAGCTAACTACGTGTTTCAGATAACGCTTGATGCATGAACAATGTCTAAGTTGTATGTTTTTGGTTCTTTGTCTTCCTATACGCCCTCATAGTTTTAATTGCCCTAAAAAAAAGCTCGACACCACTCAGGTGCCAATCCTAGGTCGGGATATGCACAATATTAGAAGGACCAGACTTTGTTTAGTGCACAGGTCTACTCACACAGTTTCTGAACAACCAAACCGTGTGTAGTGAACAGATAGAGAAGTTCAGAAATTCTCCATTTGTTTATGCATGGCACTGGAACTATGTACTAAGAAGGACACAACCATGAGAACGATTCTAGCTAAGAATGCATATTGACGACTAGGCAGGAACACAGGTGCATCATCAAAAAGAACATTTCATCGGATAGTTTAGCTTTTAGCTGCATCCGCTCCTTCTAACCCGCACCCTTTTGGAGTACAAACCTGAGCAGAAACTGCAGGTCATTGTTGTCCTCTGCAGCCCCACAACCAATCAATTGTTTATTTTAAGCAAGGGGTAGAAGAACCAATCAAATAATATGTCTTTGAAAAATGGTGTCAATCTTCACCCCTCCATTCGGGAGCAGACAGTCTACTGGAAAACCCGCGCTAAAATCCGCCACGCCATTGAGGGTGACGAGAATACAGCCTTCTTCCACGCCTCTGCCACTACTCGCCACATGAGAAACTCAATCCCCACCCTCGACTCTAATGGGGCTTCTTTCTCCTCCCACGACGACAAAGCTGCGATCCTTCATTCCTTCTTCTCTGCCTTGTTGGGGTCGGCCCAACCCTGCTCCTGGAGCTTTGACATTAATGATCTCTATAGAGATCAGCCATCCCCAGGCCCCTTTTTCCTCGGACGAAATTAAAAATGCCTTTCACGACATGAACTCGAACTCTAGCCCTGGACCTGACAGTTTTGGCCCTGCTTTCTTTGTCAAGTTCTGGCCCCTTGTAAGCCCTGATATCATCCCCATGTTCTCTGACTTTTTTGACCACTCCATCGACCTCACCCGCATCAACCGCGCCTTCCTCGTCCTCCTCCCAAAGGTGGATTCGGCAACTTTCCCCAACAACTTCCGCTCCATCTCTCTTCAGAACTGTCTCAGAGCAAGTACAATAGGCTGAGTCAGCTGGCTACAAGGGAATCCATAATCCATGTAAGCAAACATCTGAGCTGTAAGAGAGAGAAAGCAGAAGAGAGACGCGCGCGGGCGCTTGGTGAAGCGTCGGGCTGCAGCACAAGGCCCGAGGGATTAGAGCTGCATGCAGCCATGCATGCTAGCTTTGGCTCTTTCATCCAATAGTTTGTGTCCGCTACATACAAGCTTAGTGATTAATTTTTTAAAGATTCCAACCTAGCAGCCAGTGTATAGCTAGCTTATTTTATGGCTTGGCTATAAGATCACTTTTTGATGACATGGAATCGGCTTAGAGCCGGCAGCCGACGGTACTATTATCCTTGCTCTCATGAAAACTATCACTAAAGTTCTTACCAGTAGACTCCAACGCACCATCCACTCCCTGGTCGACGCTGATCAGACTGGTTTCCTCCAAGGCAGGCGTATCTCTGAAAAAATCGTCTATACGGCTGGCCTGGTACGTTGCTACCATCTCCGCAAGACACCTACGGTGGTTTTTAAGATTGACTTTCACAAAGCCTTTTGACTCTGTCAACTGGGACAGTCTCATCATGATCCTTCGGGCCCGGGGGTTCGACGACCGTTGGTGCCGCTGGATGACGGATATCTTCACCTCTAGCCATACCTCCATTATCCTTAATGGGGTCCCCGGTAACTGGATTCGGTGTCGTAATGGACTGAGACAGGGGGACGCGCTGTCACCCTACCTGTTTATCGTCGCCGCTGATGTCCTCCCCCAATTAATCCGTCGATCCTTCCACACTCACGCCCTCTCCCACCCTCTAGACCCCTCCAGCCCAAGTCCGGTTCTGCAATATGCAGACGACACCCTCATCCTTTGTTGTGGCGACACCGAGTCCATCTCCTGTCTTAAGCGGGTTCTCGATGACTTTGCGGCCGCCACCGGCCTATCCATTAACTTTCACAAACCTTGCTTCATCCCCATGCATGTCAGTCCTCTTCTCGCTAATGAAATGGCCTCTGTTCTGGGGTGCCCTATCCCGTCCTTGCCCCAACCTTATCTCGGTCTCCCCCTCTCCCCTCTCAAACTGCCCTCCTCCGCTTTTGCCCCTCTCCTCTATCGACAACGGCTCTCGGGGTGGTGGGCGTCACTCCTCTCCTCAGGTGGACGTCTTGTTCTCTGTAATTCTGTCCTAAACAACCTCCCCGCTTATTTCATGTGCTCCTTCCTCTTACCCGCTGGTGTGATCGAGAGCATTGACAAAAGACGTCGTGCGTTCTTATGGATGGGAAAGGACTCGGTTTCTGGTGCCCGTTGTCTAATTGCTTGGGATAAAGTTGTTTTGTCTACGCAGGTCGGTGGCTTTGGGATTCGGGATCTACGAAGGCAAAACTTGTGCTTACTCCTTCACTTCGTGGACTGTCTGCACCAACCTGGTGAGCTACCGTGGAAAACATGGTTTTTCCGCCGGTTAGCTCGGGTCCTCGGCGACACCTCTCCTAAACCCTCCTTCCTCGACAAAATTGTGGCCTCATGCCTTCCAATTTACCGTGCTCTCACCCGTGTCTTATTGCGAGATGGCCGACGTCGTGCCTTCTGGATGGACAGGTGGACACCCGGTGGGGTACTGTACCTGCGGTTCCCCGCTCTCTTCTCCCACTGCACTCGTCCTCATGCGATAGTTGCCATAGTCATCGGGTCCGGCCTGGAGCTGCAGCCCCATCTGACTGCCGTGGCCGCGGCTGAGCTTGTGGACATTCAGTCCATCATCGACGCCACCTTCCTCTCCGACGGTGCCGACATTCGCTTCATGGCCTCCGGCGGCGACGGGCATCCGCCCTTCACGTCGCGTGCTGCCTACCGCCTGCTCGCTCCTCCTCGAGCCCTGGACTACGACGCCTACACCAGCTGGGCCCTCCGAGTCCGCACGAAGATCAAGATATTCTCCTACCTCGCCGCCATTGACAGGTTAAGCAACCGAGCCAACCTGTTTCACAAAAACTGTGCTCCTTCGGCTTCGTGCGAGACCCGCGGGGAAGATGAGACGGGGTATCACCTCCTCCTTGCGTGTCGCGCGGCCACGGCCGTGTGGCGCAAGCTCCAGGTGCAGCCCCCTGCGGCGGCATCTCTCTCTGGTCTGCTGCCGCCCCTACCATAGCTCTTCCGCATATTTGGCATGCCGGGCTAGCTGATGTTCTGTGGCAAATTTGGAAGGCAAGTAACGACCTCGTCTTCAACGCCAAGATTCTTTCTCCAACTGAGATCATTCGTCGCGCAGCTGATGACCTTCTTCTTTGGTCCGGGCGTTTCTGTGCTGCTGATCGCCCCCTGCTTGAGCGCCTTCGTGCGTTCTTTGTAAACAACAGTGTGTAAACCATATTTTTTCTCTCTCCCCCCTCCCCCCCCAGGAAATTGTTGTCCTTATTATGGACGAGATGCAAGTGTGAGAAATGAGATGCTAAAGAAAAATTACATGGATTTGGGAGCATATGCTACATCTTCTATCTCCTTGAATACTCTGATAGCAGCACACAAACTGTCAAGGTTCCATATTTTTAGAAGACTGCCCACTAATTCACGAATTATTATTCTTTTTATTATAGATTAGAAACTAAATTGGAGTGTATATATAATTAAGCCAGCATACTTCGCTCTTACAATCAAGCCATTGGTAGAACAGCTTTCTGAGAACACTGAAAGTATGCACTCCTGGTTTGTCAATGCACATGTATACATAAATAAAATTCAACAAAAATATGTTTGTACTTTAGACGCAGGATACACAATACCAAAATGCTGCTGTTGAGCAGGAAAATAATTACTCACCAGGGCTGTGCAGGAACGGCAATCAAATGTTTCAGATGCCTAGTTGTTTTGTCTATTTTTTAGCAGTTCCAATTTTTAGCTGCGAATTTCCTTAATTGCATTGCAACAATCCAGAATTCCGTTTAGGTTTCAATGTAGTTAAGAACTCAGGTTCCACTTTCAGGAAGATGAAAACACACGATTACATGATGATTTCTTGTACAATTAGAGAGAATAAACTGCAATACTTTGTGTAGATAAAGAATGGCAACTATCTTGTTATTACCATGCCTAAACCTGGTTAGGGCCAGTTTGTTTGGGGGGAATTTCTTACAAGAGTTTTGCCAAATAAAATAAGAATAAAAGTAAATTTTCTTAGCTCAAAATAGTTGAATGACCAATTACAGATTGCACTATCAAACTACCATATTTTCTAGATACTTTCTGAAAAAAAACTCGAGAGGATTTTTAAAGATTGCATCAATTTGGTTTGAACTACAGTGTGAGCCGAACATTCAGCTGGTCACCTCTATAAGGTAGGGCTCCAATCTTACCTTCATGAAATTTATGGACATGAAACAGTCCTAGAAAATAGCTGAGCTGCAGTCGATGAGCAACTACCATTCAGCACAGCATCTACGATCCTTTGCTATCAGAATTTTGGATATTTTAATAACTACCCTTTTAACCAAATAACTATAGGATATTATTTTTATGTTGTCTGAAAACCTGGGCTTAAGCAAGAGAAACATCCAGACTGACCAATGCTGATACCATTTGCAGATTTTCACAGGTTCGCTCTTACTACCTTTTTCACAATGTTGGAGTAAGCTATACTAAGTTGGTCGCTATCACCAAATATATGTTTTTATGGCGAGTATGTTTAGAGAACTATAGAGAAAATACATGAACATGTCAATTGAATTGCTCCTGCAAGTGTTTTCAAGTTCACAACATGTTAATTGTCTCTCCAACCCAAAATTCATAGCATGCCTCAGTTTCATAATAAAACCGTGCATGATTACAGTTAAGGTAAGCTTCCACCACACATTAATGTAGCTCCAAACTAACTTGAAGTACTAAGCATGCATCATCTTCGCTAAAGTACCCATCAACATCATTCACGCACTAACATACTAGCAGCCCATGAAACAATAATTTGGAGAACTAACTGAGGAAATAAGCCAGCTATGGCTCTAATTAAGAAACTGTCCTACACATATACTAGGGTACCCTATATACTAAGACTACATAGATTGCAGGAAAAAAGTCAAGAGAGCAAACTTGTTGGATATTTACCCGAAAATACTCTAGGATTTTGTCTGAAAACCTGGAGTTAAGCACAAGAAACATCCTCTGACCAATGATGATACTAACTGCATAAGGGGTCACCCCTACTACCTTTTCACAATATAGAAGTATGTAGCATCACCAAATATATGATTTATAGCAAGTATGTTCAGAGAACCATAGAGAAATACACCAACATGTTGACTTTCCCCAACCCAAAATTAATGATTTTGTAGCAAGCTTTTGCAAGCTCGAACCCAAAATTTATATCACTTCTCCATTTCATAACAAAACTATGCATGATTACGGTTAATATAGCTTTCACCAAGATTGAGCCCCAAACAAGCTACAGTAGGTACAGTATTAAGAATGCATCATCTTCCCTAAATATAAACTCGCATAGTAGCAGGTAATTAAGCGGTAGCATTGGAGAACTGACAAAGCCGGCTATGGTTGTAATCAAGAACCTGGCCGTGCTGCATAAAACTAAGGCTATAGTAGATTGCAGCAAAAATCAACAGGGCAAACTTGTTAGAGCTTGAAATCCATCACGGGGACGCAACCACCGGGGCCTGGAAGATTGGCACGTACTGTCCATTGGCGTCGTAGGAGTGTGAGCGGTGCCAGAGGCTGACAATCTCGACGGGGACGACGCTGACGGAGCCATCACCGTACTCGATCCGTAGCTGGTGGGGGATCTCTGCAGGGTCCTCGAGCTGAAGGACGACACGGACGGTGGCGAGATCCGGCGCTGCGAAGCAAGCCGGGTCGATCTCGCGCACGTACCCGAGGCCGCTGCAGTTCCCCTGGATCTTCTTGTCGGTCCGCTGCTCGACGGGGTACCGGTGCAACGCGGCGTGGACGACGTAGTCGACGGAGGCCAGCCTGGCGTCGGGGGTCTCACCGTCGCGCACCAGCTTTAGCGCGGCGCCGTCGAGCGCGAACGGCTGCCGGCGCATGGCCGCCTCCCTGTCGTGGGGCGTCCGGAAGCGCACCGTGGCGTCGGCGCCGTGGGAGTAGGACGGGCGGACCTCGAAGGCCTGCAGCAGGTCGAGCGCCAGGGTGCGGAAGACGAGGCGGATGAAGGGTTCCGGTTTGGAGCGGCACGGGGCGTCGGCCGGGGTGATGTAGGCGTACGCGACGCGGCGGCCGTGGTTGGGGGACGCCGGGCGTCCCGTCGGCGTCGACTCCGGCGGCAGGAAGACTGCGGTGGCGGGTGGAGGGTGCCAGGATGCGCGGGTGGCGAAGGCCGGGCGGTCGGAGGGGATCTCCAGCGCCGTCGCCCCCTCCGGCATGGTGCGGCGGGCGTCGGCTGCCAGCATCTTTTGGTGTCTGGCGCCCGGAGAAGGCAAAGGGCGGCTGGGTGTGTGGAAGTGGAATCGGGAGAAGTTCGTAATGCGTGCGTGTGGCAGGCAGGACGACGGGATGTGTTTCCTGTGCGATACATGTACTTTTTTTTTTGCCAATTTTTTTTCGCGTCTCACTTAAGCGGGTATAAGTTGTAGTATCTGATCTGACACACAGCCATACACACGCACACCACACTCACTTCACTTGGCCACCTACCAAAACTAATTCCGAGTCAGACCTCCTCACGAAACTAATTTGGAATCAACCTCGTGGAGAACTGTGCCGACGTTGTGCAGGTAGGCGCCAAACAAATTTGAAGAAAAAACTGGTTCAACAGTTCGACGCCAATGGCTTTGGCGCTGATCTCTACGTGCACAACTTCAGCGCCATGATCGGTGACGCCGAGCCGGCAGATTCTGAAAATGGTTTCGTTGGGAGGTCAAATTTGAAATTATTTTGGTTAGATAACAGCTTTGTAAATAAATACACAATAAATGATGTAGATTCATGGATTCGTGGCAGCGGCCTGTGGCTGTCCCTCGGGTGGTCAGTGTAGCCAGTTTTTAGGGAGTTAGTGTAGCTATTTTTATGGAGTGTGAATAACAGCTTCGCATTATTCAAATGTGCATAGGTCTTATAAAACATGACAAAAAAAAATCTAAAACGAAACTCCGTGCATATAGTCCTCATAAAATATGTGCACTACACCTGAGTTTCGTGAGAAAATTTCTACTTATTTTGACTCCATAAAAGGATAAATTTGTTCCTATATAGCACATATCATTTGACATTTTTGTATTTTTACAAAACCAAATATAATGTCAATTCTCTGCGAAAATCTTTGCGCACATAAAAATTGTGCAGATGTATACGCGCAACTTTTTTCAAAATAAAATAAAATATAGGAAGTTTTTTTTTCCAACACCGGGAGCATATGCACCCATTCAAATGACTTTTTTCCGTTATTGGCATATGCATGCGTGTAGGTGACCGATTGATGAGTATGCTATCGCTATTGAAGACCTAACTTCTCTGCTCGACCTCCAAGAGTATCCTATCGGAGGTGCCACAGATGATCATGGCGACAGACAGTGGCATGCCGACGCGTAGTGAACATCGTCGCTGCCAACGACCATGGCCGAGATCGATCGATTAAAACTGCTTCATATCCATACCTTGCTGCCAAGAACTTATGTCGTTGGTAGATAAAACCAGACCATCTTACATATCAAGGTTGGTAATGAGAGTGAGATCTGAAGGTATGTATGCATGCAATATTGATTAATGACTAAAGCAATACTTTCCAATGTGCACCACCATTAATAAAAGACAAATATGAACTTAGCTGCAATTTTGTATAGCCAACAATCGTCTTGTTTGTCGCACCATCTCGTTTTATGAGATTACCTAGCTATCAGGTGGGGTCGGATGACCAAGTGGTGTATATGCGGATCTGATGAAAGAGAGAAGTGTATCTAGGTCCCAAAACAGGTTGAGCTCATCCACCAAAAAATGGTTGAGCTAATCCACCAGAAAAGTGGCGGTTGAAGCCAACCACCCCCGCGGGGAATCGCTAGAATCACCCGCAAACCATTTTTTGGGCGATCAACCTCCCTTCGAGACAGAATAAAGGCAGGCGAACATTGGCGAAGCCAGATTTTAGATAGGGGTGTACATGGCTTAAGAAATAGTGAAACTTACTCTAAATTGCTAAAGGTCTATAGTGAGAAATTCACTTTGGCTCCAGGAGCATATGCTCCATTTACTGAAAACCCATATTTTGAAATGTCGAAAAAATTCGAAAACAATTCTGAGCATACATCTTCATACTCTATGTGTGCATGTACATTTTCACAAGAAACCGGCATTTTTTATGACTTGTATTAAACAGACAAAAAGATGTCACATCAAAAGGCTTATTTTAGGACCAAAATTTGTCTTTTTACATAGACCACAATTTTTTTTTGGTTTTTCGTCAAACAACTTTGTGAACACAAAAGAAGCAAAATGTACATTTGGACATTTGTTTTGAATTTTTTAATATTTCTAAATGTGTTTAAAATGTGTTTTAAATATAGGGTGCATTTGCATCTGGGAGCCAAAACGTTGCTCTATTCTATAGTTAATTATACACATATTATTTAGAGATATAGCTTTCACCCCAAAATAATGGGTGTACATTTGTACACCCAAGTACCTACCTAGCTCCGCCTGTGCCCGCGAAGCCCTATCTATTTACCGTCCCTTTTCAGTCGATACCAAATAGATACCAGATAACAGGGCGACGGATCGAGCACATATCGAGCTCCACCTGAAACGGTGATCTTGAAGATAAAGATAATTAGTGGTCGGTTATGCCATGTTTGACTTCTGCTTTCAATGTCAACCAAAGCATTGAACTAATAGTTCTACGGACTTGTGCTTTTGATTTGAACCATTGAATTATGGGATGTATAACTTTATATTTGAACTACTACTCTATATTGATATTGCACTATGACATATACCATTTGCAAATATCCTACGTCACTGAAGTGTGACATTACAATTTTGTTGTTCATATGTTCTAATGGGACGTGATGTCAAAATATGATTCATTTTTTTAGAATCGTATCACCCATGCCATATTTTGATTGATTTAAGTTACAGTACCAAAGCTCGTGTGTGAGGATATTCGCACCATCATAAGATAGAGGTGACCATATCACCCTATACATCTCTCATCTCTCCCATAAGCACTTTTTATCCCTTCAAACCAAATACAAACTTGACTCAACCAACCCACCGACCAAACATGAAAAATGGTTACCACCAACCAGTTGTTTGGGGTGCCCTAGTAAGTTTTTCGTAGCCACACAACCAAACACGCCCTAAGAAGACGTGTGTTGCGTTTTGGACCGCAACACACGACTGGATCCCTCTTGGGGAGTGATCACAGACCACGTGTGGAAGTGGAATACCCCATATTTATCTTGGTAGTACTAGCAGTCCTTCTTTTCACACAAAGTATAAACTTTAACTAAAAATAGCTCGACGTTGCTAATGCGGGAACATGTGGCGCTTATTTCTGATAATAGAATACATAAGAAAATTATGTAATAGCTTCAATCTTAAAATTGTGTAGAAATAATACATGTATATCGGACAAAGTAGCATTGTATCCATAGAATGACCTACCATATGGTCCGAAGCTTCACAATAATCCTCCAAAAAAAATTAAGAAGCATCATTTTGGTCATTTGCTTTCATAAGAATAAAAGAATCATCGGCTAAGAACAAATTTGAGATGATGGAGGCCTCTCTACACTCTTAAACCTTCTACACGACCAGCACAATGATGAAAGAAGCTTGTGTTTCTGTCATCCTTGTCACGACCAATTTGCTCTCCCTCTTTGAAGCCAAACAATCTCTTTGTCCTCAAACAGATCTTCCAAAGTCAATAAAAATCTGTGTACATAGTGTCTTGTATCACAGCCTCAGTCAAGCCCACACGCTCTAATTTGGGGGCTCCAGTTAGTCGACTGGCCCTAAACTTGTTTGTGACGGGCAAATTATAAACACAGAAAAATTGAGCGCCTTGAGCACTAGAGAATCTCAAAGAACCTGGTTGCTTTATTTTGGGTTAGGCATACGTAACCTAGAGTTAAAATAAATTTGTACTACTCATAGTAGGTGTTTAGAGGAAGTGTATCGCTATATGAAAACGCAGTCGTGAAATTGACCACACCAGTCATCGGAGCAAGTTTGTTCAGATGGCAGCAAGTTCGTCAGATTCAACTCAACAACATTTTATTTTTAACCTGAACTCAAGAACAGGTTGAAGGGAAGCATCCAGGTTGATCTCGAGGGGAGGAGTCGTTCGAGTAATGGTAAGACACAATAATTGACTATTAATTCCATCACAAAAAAGTTGCAGGATCAAAAAAATTGTCAATAGCTCTCTCCTGATCAAGATCCTGGCCTATTGCAGCAGCCACAAATTAACAGAAAAGAACTACTGATTGCAGGTTGAAATCCATCATGCTTCCGCAGGCGGGGTCCGGAAGATCCGCACGTACTGTCCACTGGTGTCGTACGAGTGCGAGCGATGCCAAACCCTAACAATGTCAACGGGGACGACGCAGTTGGATCGATCAACGAAGTCGAGCCGGAGCTCGTGGGGGATTTCGCGAGGGTGCTCGAGCTGCAGGACGACGCGGACCGAGGCGACGTCGGGATATGAGCGGCGGACGCAGGCCATGCTGATCTCGCGCACGTACCCGAATCGGTTGCAATTGTCCTCGATCTGCTTCATGGATAAAAGCTCGACGGGGTAGTTGCGCAGCACGGCGTAGACCATGTAGTCGTTCGTCACGCGCCTTACGTCCGGGGTCTCCCCCTCCCGCACCAGCTTCACCGTCGCGCCGTCGAGCACGAACGGCTGCCGGCCCATGGCCGCCTCCCGGTGGCCGGGCGTGCGGAAGCGCACCGTCGCATCGGCGCCGTGCTCGGGAGGTAGAAGCTCGAAGGTCTGCGGCAGGTCGAGCGCCAGGGTGCGGAAGACGAGGCGGATGAAAGGCCCCGGCTGGGCGCGGCACGGGGATGTGGACGGGGTGATGTAGGCGAATGCGTAGCGCTGCGCCTGGTACTCAGCCTCGGGATTAGGGGTGAAGTTCAGGTACGCCTTCATGGGGGCTTGGCGTCCATCGAGCATCTCCGGCGGGAGGAAGACCGCGCTGGCGGGCGGAGGGCCGTCGAAGCACGGGCGGTTGACGAAGTCCGGGCGGTCCGATCGAGAGGGGATCTCCAGCACCGTTGCCCCCTCCGGCATGTCGCGGAGGACCCCCGCGCGCTCCGCCACCGTCAACATACGGAACGGCAGGGTCGTGGAATCACTGCCCCCGCGCGCGCCGCCACCGTCAACATACACCGCGCGCGCCGCCGCCGCCGCCGCCCCTCCGGCATGTTTGCGAAGCGTGCTAGTTTTCGTGGGCTGCATCTGCATGGAACGTCGGGTTATGCCGTCCACGTAACGTTTTGGCGCAATCACTATTTCTCGCTTAACGCGAGTTGGAGTACCCCCTCGCCAGCAGCGCCTCCGACATGGGCCGGCCTATTTTGGTCTGTTTTCTTTTGTTCCTGTTTTTCTTTCCTGCTTTTTTTGTCTCTTTTTATTTTTATTATTCATATTTTCTTTTCTGTATTCTTTTTGTTGTTTGGAAATGTATGAATGTTTTCTTATCATGAACCATTTTTTATATTGTAGGTGAACACTTTTTAGTTTATCATGATCCATTTTTTTATTATGGGTGAATACTTTAAAATTTATCGTGAATCATTTTTATTATAGGTAAATATTTTTACTTTATGGAAATACATGAATATTTTTATCGTGGGCCATTTTTTATCATAGGTTAACACTTTTTAATTTACCATTAACTTTTTTATTTACAAGTAAACACTTTCTAATTTATCCTGAACCATTTTTTCATTTTTGAATTGTTCATACATCTCGGAAAACGGTTCCATGTTTTGAAATATTCATGAAGTTTTTTGTGCGAATTGTTTAACTCTTTGAATATGTTTTGATCCGTGGACTTTTTTAACATGTGTAACCAAATTTGGAAAGTATGAAGCCTTTTTATGCACGAACATTTACTCATGTTTTTGCAATTAATTGTATCACAATTATTAATAGTATCCATATACTTAAATTATGAATAGTATTTTTTTTAGTTTAAATATAAGAAAGACAAACCTGTTCGTTTTAGTGGGCTTTGAGCAAACCGGCCCTCTAGATGGTGCGGTGTGGACGATTCCGGCACACACTCGCTTGGAGAATTGCGTATTCGGGAGCGGATAGATGACATACGATTCCCCTTATCTGGGCTCCACCTAGGCATCTACCCTACACTTGTCCGGCTCCATGGTGATGTCCACAGTGACACCCCCAAATCAAAAACAAAGATATTCACACGAAATAAAAAATAGCAATGAAATAAATTTCATTTCATTCCATACCAACAGGAAATACAATAGTAAGCGAAATAAAAACCTAAACTAAATGAACCGCCGCTTCTTTGGCGGCGCCTTGTCGGATGTGGCGTTGGCAGTGGAGGGAACGTCCCCACCGTCGGCCTCGAGGTCAGCAAACACAACTTGACGACGGGCAGCTGTTGCCTGGGGGGCCTCGATTTCTCCAAAGACGGTGCGACCGGGCTCTAACCAGAACTGCCTCCACTCGCCGATGTTGTTGTCTGGCGGTGGATGCTCGTCGATGTATTTGCTGAGCGCCGCCTCTCGATCCTTCTGGAAGAAGGTCTATCACTAGGGGTTATCTGAATCGACCCACGACTTTGAGTACATCCGGAGCTTCCTCTGGCGTTCGTATACAGTGCACTTGAAGGCAAAGGCAGCTTTGGGGATTGGCCTCATAGGAACCCGCCCAAATTTATGGCAAAGCCCTTTGGCAAGGTTGCCATGAGCGCACAAGGATATCGTGCTCGGTGAACTCTGTGGCCTCGTGGTAGGACAACCACTTCATGTTAACGGCGGTGGTGTTCCTGTCCAAAACGGAAAGGATTAGGGAGAGGGTGGGAGGCGAGCAAGGTGAAGGTGAAGGTGGGAGGAGGCCTTCTGATGTAGGGTTGCAGCAGGCCGAGTATGAAAGGCGCAACGGCACCACGTCGCTTGCGTGGATGCTTCGCGTGGGGAAGAAGCAAGGCCGTCTCGTCGCCTTACACACCGGTGTTAATATTCGTCGCGTTGGCTTTCACATCAGAGTAAATGCTCGCATGGGAAAGGCATGAAAACATCGTGTCACCGCCTCGCAGGCGATTTAAAATGTGGCCCCCACCAATGCAACCGCACATTAGTTGCCTTTGCACACGACATTGTTGCTGGAGAAGGGGGCCTTGCTGCGGTAGCCAGAGGAGAAGGAGGTCATGCTGCCAGAATAGGAGGTTGTGCAGCCCGATGCCGAGCCGGGAACTCCAAGCAATAAACGATGCAGAAAAGTAAGATCAGCACAACATGGACACAAGATTTTAACGTGTAAAACCTTTCCAAGGAGGAAGAGAAGAAAACATGGGCGCAATCAGCAAATCTTCACTATAATTAGGTGCGGTTACAAAAGTCGGAGATTTACAACTTTTGACTTATCCCAAATCAGCAGCTTGTAGGAGGTATATATAGAGGCGAAACCCTAAGTCAGTAACAATCCGACTCGGTAACGATGCTTACCGCGGGGGCTTCGCTCGGCCCAAGCCTCCCGGCGACGGGCCTCCCTTCTCTCCGACAGAACTTAGTCTTTATTAGTATCCTTCATATGAATTTGGATCACACAAAAATTATAGTCGGGATATGCACAATTTTCCAAGGACCATACTCTGTGCGGTGCACAGGTCTACTCACACGATTTCCAAACAACTAAAGTGTGTGTAGCATATAGTTGTCCATTTGTTTATGATATTGGAACTGAGTAGTAAAAAGGACACAACCATGAGAATGGTTTTAGCTAAGAATGCATTTGACGAGTAGCTAGGCAGGAACGTTGGGCGGAGTTAAATGTGCTCACCCTGGTGCGTCCGACGGAGTTGAGCTCGGTTCAGGATTTGGCGATGGCCTCGACACCCTCTGTGGGTAGTGGTGGCGTGTTGACTCCTAACTCTGAGGCCCTTTTTGCTAAAGAGCTTTGCGGATTAATCGCCTGTTTGGAGGCGACTAGTCCTAGATATGGCAAGAATATTGCTTGTGTCTTGACAGGGAATGCTTCAGAGGACCTAATCGAAAGGTGGAGAAATCACTCAAGACGAGTTGTCGTCAGTTCGTGGTTGTTATAGGTAGAGCGAGGTTGTTGCTATGGGTGTGGCTGGCCTTAGATGTTGCTCTCTGTGGTTGTGTGGGCTCCTAGAAACCGGGCACTTTTTTCTTAATTAATGAATAAGGCAAAGATTTTGGCTTCGTTTCAAAAAAAAAAGGTAGGAAATCAATTATTTGTATTTGTGCCAAAAATTCAGCCCGTGCAACCCTTTCTACCCTGAAAAATGCATCCCGGTGACTAAAATTTGACATTTAAAGACACCAGTGAACCACGGTCGACGTCGGTCTAGCTCCGCCCATGCTCCCTGGAGCAAGTTCATCATCAAATAACTCAATTCATCAGATAATTTAGCTTTTAGCATCATCTGCTCCTTCTTACGTGTACCCTTGCAGACTCCCTCTTGATCATTTCACATACTAACCTAAGAAGAAACTGCAGATCACTGTTGTCCTCTGTAGTTCATCCCCACAACTAATCATATAATATATCTTTGAAAAAACGCACTCAAAACCTCTTACTTGCATAAACGAAATTGGTCATAGCAGTTTTGACAGAACGATTTTGTTTCTTGGACAACCATATCATTAAACTTGGTTCATGAAATTTCAAAATGGCATTATTTTTATCTATATTTTTAAAGAAATTTCAATATGATTTTAGAAGTTGCACCAATTTGGCTTGAGCTACAGTATGACCTGGACATTCAGCTAATGACCTCTATAAGGCAGAGCTCCAATGTTACCTGTATGAAATCGATGGACTTGAAACGGCCCTCGAAAATAGATGAGCTGTGATCGATGAGCGACTGCCATTCTGCACAGCATCTATAATCTCTGTGCTGTCTGAATTTTTTATATTTATACATACCCTTTACCAAACAAATCGAGGATATTATTTGATGTCTGAAAACCTGGGCTTAAGCAAAGGAAACATTTACACTGACCAATGCTGATACTATTTGCAGACTTTTCATGGTTCACTCTTGCTACATTTTCAAAATGTAGATATATGTAGCAGCTAATCATTAAGTTGCTGTCACAAAATATATGTTTTTATAGAATAGATTCAGAAAACCGTAGAGCAATACAACATGTTAATTGACTTGCTCCTGCAAGCACTTTCAGGTTTGAAACATGTTAATTGCTTCTCTCCAAATCAAATTTCATAGCATGTACGCCTCCATTTCATAAAAAAAAAAGTCGTGCATGATGACAGTTAAGGTAGCTTCCAGCACATAGTATTAATCTAGCCCCAAACAAGCTACAGTCCTAAGCATGCATCACCTTGCCTAACATACCCATCGATATCACCCACACAGCTACACTAGAAGCTAAATTAAGTGGTCGTAGAGAACTAACTGAGGAGCTAAGCCAGTAAGCCGATTATTCTTCCAGTAAAGAAATTCGCCTACATAAAACTAAGGCTACATAGAGATTGCAGCAAAATCTACAGAGAAAATTTTGTCGGAGCCAACCAAATTCATCACGCGGACGCAGGGGCGAGGAAGATGGGCACGTACTGTCCATTGGCGTCGTAGGAGTGTGAGCGGTGCCAAAGCCTGACAATCTCGACAGGGACGACGCTGATGGAACCATCACGGTATTCGATCCGGAGTTCGCGGGGGATTTCTGCAGGGTCCTGAAGCTGAAGGACGACACGCACGGTGGCGAGATCGGGCGCCGCGAAGCAGACAGGGTCGATCTCGGCGCACGTACCCGAAGCCACTGCAGTTCCCCTCGATCGTCTTCTCGGCGCGCTGCTCGACAGGGTAGCGGTGCAACGCAGCGTGGACGATGTAGTCGTTGGAGGCCAGCCTGACGCAGGGGATCTCGTCATCGCGCACCAGCTTCACCGTGGCGCCGTCGAGCACGAACGGCTGCCGGCGCATGGCCGCCTCCCTGTCGTCGGGCGTGCGGAAGCGCATCTTCGCGTCGGCGCCGAGGGAGGAGGACGGGCGGACCAGGAAGGTCTGCGGCAGGTCGAGTGCCAGGGTGCGGAAGACCAGGCGGATAAAGGGCCCCGGTTGGGCACGGCATGGGGCCTCCGCCGGGGTAATGTAGGCGTACGCGACTGCGGTGAAGGCCGCAGCGCCCCCGTAGGACGAGCGGGTGACGAAGGAGGGGCGGTCGGACGGGATCTCCAGCGCCGTCGCCCCCTCGGGCATGAACCTGTTGGCGTTGTCGTTGTCGTTTTCAGAGCATTCCTTTGAACACCTCGTGGGCGTCGGCGCAGCAACATCACTCCTGATGTCGATGGTATCGGTGTTAGTGTTGAGCGCCAAGGTGGCAACAGATGAGTTATCGTGGGGCGTAGCCGGTAAGGCAACAACCTCCTTGCTGTTTTTGCGAGCCTTGTCGATGAAGGTTATTGCGGCGGTGGAAGCCGGTGGAGTCGCCACCTCCAGTCGACCCCAGTCCACCACTACCCGTTCGGTCTTGGACAGCCTGTGAACGGTGACGGAATTAGGCGGGCGTGCTGAATGTCCATAAGGCAGCAGCCATCATAGATGTTCCTAGCATGCAGCGCACGTCGAGCTTTGCTCGCCTCACGCCATGATCTGAACTGCACGAACGCCTTCACATGAGTTGGTTTCAGCAACAGGCACACCTCATTTGCTCCATACACATCAAAGACCTGGCCAAGTAGCGCCTCCGTCACCGGATAGATCAGGTGGGTGATGGTGACGTGTAGAACGCTGCTGCGGGTTGCCTTCGCCATTTCCTCAAACAGGTTGTGAGCGGTAGAAAGAAGAGATGATTCGCTAGAAAAATTTCGAGGATTTAGGGGTTGTGGACGAAGTTTGCTTGCTTGAGGAAATCGGACCGTGAGGAAGGAGTCGGAGATTGAAGGAAGAAGAAGCTAGCCGCAGAGAAATCGGATCCTGAGGAAGGAGTCGGAGAGCGAAGTAGACGGCGGCGTTCGTTGCGGGGCGACTGCATCTGCACCTGCATGCGGGTACTGTTTTGTGTTTTCACGTTTCTCCGAACATAAATACGTGGCGCACAACTGCACAAGGGAGTGAGTGAGAGGACAAATTGCTCCATATGAGCTCGTTTTTTGAAAAAAATAATCGAAAATGACATTTTAAAATTACCAAAAATCGAGAAAACAATCCCAGATGTTGATACTGATGTGATCTACGAGTATACAGATTTTTAAATCAAAATACGTTGTATAGTGGGCTGGTCAAAAATGACAAATTGGTGGTGGTGAAAAGTACACGGTTTCAAAAACTTGAAATTTTCCTGATTTGTTTTTTTGTGCAACCCAAAGTATAACGAATTTTGAGTTTAGATTTGCATTCTTGTAGATCTCGACATTATATACACATCTAGATATCTTTCTCGATTTATTCAAATTTAAAAGTGTCGATTTCAAAATTATTCAAAAAACAAGCTCCATGTACCACGGATTATTTGTGGAAATCATTAATTGAATAAATCCATTTGATTATTTGGGAAGCTATAGTAAGAACAAATTTATTGTTCAATACTAAAATCTGGTTATTTTGTGGTAGATCGTGAATCGGATTATTTACTCGAGGTCAACGAAAAAATCCACGAATAATGCAAATGAATGCAATGGATATCCAAGGCTTAAGTACAAATTAAAGACTTCCTCAAAAATCATGGACAAAAATCTAATACCACGGCATTCACATATTAGAAGCTAGAATGGAGGCCAAGCTTGTACTGACCCTTGTGGGCAGTGGCGTGGATGCTATTCTACATTAGCAACAGAGTGGTAGTAGGGAACTAAGCAGATTATTCTTCCAATTAAGAAATTCGCCTACATGATAAAGCTAAATTTAGATAGATTGCAGCAAAAATCAACAGAGCAAACTCTTTGGAGCCAAATCCATCAATCTGCCACGGCCGGGTGCTGGAAGATCCGCACGTACTGTCCATGGGCATCGTAGGAGTGTGAGCGGTGCCAGAGCCTGACAATCTCGACGGGGACGACGCTGATAGAGCCATCGGGGTACTCGATCCGGAGTTGGTGGGGGATCTCGGCAGGGTCCTCAAGCTGAAGGACGACACGCACGGTGGCGAGATCGGGCGCCGCGAAGCAGGCAGGGTCGATCTCGCGCACGTACCCGAAGCCAGTGCAGTTCCCCTCGATGGTCTTCTCGGCGCGCTGCTCGACGGGGTAGCGGTGCAACGCAACGTGGACGATGTAGTCGTTCGAGGCCAGCCTGACGCAGGGGATGTCGTCGTCGCGCACCAGCTTCACCGTTGCGCCGTCGAGCTCGAACGGCTGCCGGCGCATGGCCGCCTCCCTGTCATGGGGCGTGCGGAAGCGCATCGTCGCATCGGCGCCGAAGGAGGAGGACGGGCGGACCTGGAACGTCTGCGGCAGGTCGAGCGCCAGGGTGCGGAAGACGAGGCGGATAAAGGGCCCCGGTTTGGCGCGGCAAGGGGCCTCGGCCGGGGTAATGTAGGCGTACGCGATGCGCTGCGCCGGGCGTCCTGTGGGCGTCTCCGGGGGAAGGAAGACTGCGGTGGAGGCCGGAGGGGCCCCGTAGGACGAGCGGGTGACGAAGGACGGGCGGTCGGAAGGGATCTCCAGCGGTGTCGCCCCCTCGGGCATGAACATGTGGGCATCGATGTCGGGATTGGTGTTGAGCGCCAAGGTGGTCGAAGGCTTGGCAACAGATGAGTTTCCGTGGGGCGCAGCCGGTAAGGCAGCAACCTTCTTGCTGTTGCGGGCGGCGGTGGAAGCCGGTGGAGGCGGAGAAGAGTTGGACAGCCTGTGAACGCTGACGGAATTAGGCGGGGCGTGCTGAATGTACATAGCGCAGCAATCATCATAGATGTTCCGACCGTGCAGCGCACCTCGAGCTTTGCTCGCGTGACGCCATGATCGGAACTCCACGAACGCCTCCACATGAGTTGGTTTCTGCAGCAAGCACTTCTCATTCACCCCATACACATCAAAGATCTGGCCAAGTACCGTCTCCGTGATTGGATAGATCGCGTGGGTAATGGTGACGTGTAGAACGCTGCTGCGGGTTGCCTTCCCCATATCCTCAAACAGGTCTTGAGCGGTGGAAAGAAGAGATGATTCCGAGGATTTAGGGGTTGTGGATGAAGCTTGCTTGGGAAAATCGGATCCTGAGGAAGGAGTCGGTGATTGAAGGAAGAAGAAGCTAGCACTATTGGATATCACAGGCGGAGTTTGCGATAGCACTGGTGGTGCGCAGTTTAGATAGCAGGCGAAGTAGACGGCGGCGTTCGTTGCGGGGCGACTGACTGCATCTGCATGTGCATGCAATCAGGGGCGGAGCTTAGTTAGGGCTAAACCGGGCCATGGCCCGCCCAGGTTTTTTGCGAAGGCCCGATCTTCTGACGTAGTCGCCGGCGATCACGTACGCAGCAAAACTCGAACTCCGGCAACGCGCGCTGGCAAGCAGCCACCTCAATGGATCAATCAATTGTTTAGCTAGCTTTCATAGGCACAGAATCGCTGGACACAGAAACTCGATTGGATTGCCACACGCCCGTATCGTGCGTGTTTGTGTATTGCTTCCAAACTCTGGTGATTAAAGGGGTCTATTACTACATGTGCTTATATAGCAGCTCTAGCTAGGACCGACTCGGAACAGCCATGGTATTCTACTCCTAGTCGTACACGAACAGGCTGTCGTGCTTAATCCTACAGTCTATGGGTCACCCACAAGGAATAATTTTTTTGGATCTCTCTCCTCTCCCTCATGTACCTTTTCGGACTTCCCATATTAAAATAAATAATAGAATGTTCCTGAAGTGTGTAGAGAAGTCTGACCTTTATCTGTGATAATAAGGTGTAGAAATCACATGTTATGGTAGGCAACAAAACCTCCAAACTTTGGTCCTTCTAAAGCCCTGAAAGAGAAATCTGTAATGCGGAACACAGAACATGGTTACAAGATGTTTCCAGTACTTATGGACGAGATGCAACTGTGATAAATAAGCAGCTACAGAAAAAATTACATGTATCTAGAAGCATATACTAGATTCTCTCAACACAAGAAAATCCACATCTGACAGCGAGACATGGCTCGTTATATCAATAGCGGTGGGAATATGTGATATTTCTTCCCAGTTTCTTCTAGCTTCCCTGATAGTTGAATACTCAGATGGCAGCAGACAAATTGTCTAGGTTCCATCTTTTCAGAAGACTGCACATGAATAGGCGAATTAGTATTCTTTTGTGTTATAGATTAGAAACTAAATTGGAGTGGAAAGCCAGAAACCCGTCCCTCGCGTCGCCCGCAGCGGGCGACTCGGAGAACCCTAGCGCGCTCGACCTTGGTCGGCCGACGACGGTGACGCCCGTGGGCGTCATCACCTTCCTGAAGGCGTCGTCGAGGGTGGTCTCGTGTTCTTCTCGCATGCTCCAGGGGAAACCCTCGACCCGGTTCTACCGGATCCGGTGGTGGCGGCACTCTGTGTCGTGCTCCCTCTTGAGGGCACCGCTTTGGAGCAGGATTCGGCTGGGGGGCCTGTGGCTTTGGTGGTGGTGGTTTCTCTACTTGCTCTCCTCTCGGTGTCGTCTCCCCATGGCCACGATGCTCGAGCTTCTAGAGAGGGGCTGGAGTCTCTCCTCTGATTACGGTTAACGGTCGGGCTAGTGCCGGTGAAGATTCCCGGGTGTCGACTCGGCTGCGTGATGCCCTTCGATTACGCTGTTGGCTGTTGTGTAAAGCCTCGGCGACAAATGGCCCTTCGTCCGGATGTGGACTCGGCAATGTGCTGCCCTTCGGCTGCTCCAACACCATCGTGGCTGATCTCGGCGGATTGAAGCTTTTTGTCTACGGCGGTGAAGATTCTGGTGCACTGGCGTCCAACGGTAACCGGAAGATGATGAGAGTTGAAGGTCTTCCCTACGGGGTTGTTGCTTAGTGTCATGGTGTTCTTCTTCCTTGTTGTAGCTCTTGCTTGTCTTTCTTGTTTCTGCCTGTAACTCCCTGTAATCCAAACCGGCATTTGTCCCGGATTCTTCTTAATATAATGAGGCAGCGCTGGCTGACTTCCATCAAAAAAACTAAATTAGAGTGTGTATATATTATTATTAAGCCATCATACCATGTTCTTAGAACAAGCCCTTGGTAGAACAGTTTTATCACTGAAATTATGCAGTCCTGGTTTGTCACTACACATCTATACCAAAATATAATTCAGAGAAAAAAATGATCGTACTTTAGGGACATGCAGTGAGGCGTGTTCGAAGGAACTGGTGGATTCACTAGACCAAAATGCAGCTAATATGAATATGAAAGGCATTTTTGCTCATCAAGGTTGTGCAGGAAGCCGCAAACTGCAATCAAAAAAGCTCCAGACATTCTAGTTGTTTTGGTTAGATTCGCAGTCCCAATTTTTATCTCCAAAATTTCTTAATTGCATTAAAACAATCTAGAATTCAGTTCAGGTTTCAAATTAGTCGAGAAGCTCAGGTTTCACCTTCAGGCAGATGAAAAAAACACGATTACACGATAATTTATTGTACAATTAGATAGAGCAAATTGAGATACCCTATGAACAAAAATACATGCATGGCAACTATCTTGTTATCATCATGCCTAAAGCTGCTTAATTAGGGCCAGTTTGGTTTGTTGTTTTTCTCACAACAGTGTTGGCAAAAAAGGACAATGGAAGGTAACTTTTATCAGCTTGGAATAGTTAATGAATAATCAAAGTTTGCACCATGAAATTTTAAACTGACCTTATTTTTACATATGTTTGATGAAATTTCAATATGATTTTAAAAGTGCCTCTTGGCCTAGTTTGGAAACCCATCCTGAAGCTCCATACCACTCAGGTGGCAATCCTAGGTCGGGATATGCACAATTTTAGAAGGACCAGACTGTTTGTAGTGCACAGGTCTACTCACACAATTTCTAAACAACCAAACTGTGTGTAGTGAACAGATAGAAAAGTTCAGAAGTTGTCCGTTTGTTTCTGGCACTGGAACTGTGTAGTAAAAAGGAAACAACCATGAGAATGATTTAGCTAAGAGTGCATATTGACGACTAGGCACGAAAACTGATGCATGTTCATCACCAAATAGGACATGTCATTGGATAATTTGGATTTTAGCAGCATCTGCTCCTTCTTACCCTTAACCTTTCGGACTTCCTCTTGATCGTTACACATTTACTAACCTGACAAGAAACTGCAGATCATTGTTGTCCTCTGGAGCCCACAACCAATTTTTGTTTTTTGCGCAAGGGGTAGAAAAACCAATCAAATAATATACCTTTGAAAAAACGGAGTCAATCATTTCCATGCATAAACGAAATAGATATAGGAATTTTGACTTCATAACCATTTAGTTTCTTAGACAGCCACATCTAAAAGCCATTTCTCCGGCAGCAAAGAGAAATTAATGAAGGAAAGATAATCTATTCAACTTACCAAGATTTTTAAACACAAGGCGCTGGCGTGGATGCTAGTCACCCGATCCTTGTTTCTCAGGGTGAACATAAACATCCTAAGCATATAACACTACAGGAAACGCACAAGACGCCGACGGTCGGGCGCCGTCGGCGTATGCACGTATGCCGTCGGCGTATCACGTTGTCGGCGTAGCCTAGCTGCCGTCGGCGTAGAAAAGCCGTCGGCGTAAACTTGGCTACGCCGACGGCGTATGAATTGGCAGAATTTTGTTTAAAAACATTTCAAAACAAAAAACTTTGAATTTTTTCCCAATTTTTTTTTGAATTGTTTAGCGTCGTCGGCATATGCACGTATGCCGTCGGCGGCGTATGGACGTCGGCGTATCACGCTGTCGGCGTAGCCTAGCTGCTGTCGGCGTAGAAAAGCCGTCGGCGTAAACTTGGCTACGCCGACGGCGTATGAATTGGCAAAATTTTGTTTAAAAACATTTCAAAACAAAAAACTTTGAATTTTTTTCCTAATTTTTTTTGAATTGTTTAGCCACTTAATCGTACTAGAGACACATTTATCTCTAACCATTATTAATTGCAATCTCTAATCGTACGTCGGCGTATCACGCTGTCGGCGTAGCCTAGCTGCTGTCGGCGTAAACTTGGCTACGCCGACGGCGTATGAATTGGCAGAATTTTGTTTAAAAACATTTCAAAACAAAAAACTTTGAATTTTTTTCCCAATTTTTTTTTAATTGTTTAGCCACTTAATCGTACTAGAGACACATTTATCTCTAACCATTATTAATTGCAATCTTAATTACTCGTTTCTACTAACACTTCTCCACAGGTCACCCATCCTGAGACTACTCCAGCCCCAGCACGCTTAACTTCTTAATTCCTTCCCTGTGAGCTACCTAGAAACAACAGATGTTTTACTGACAATAGTAGTCTATCAATCCTATTAACTCATGAACTATGATGTCACACACATTTATTTTATGAATCCAAATAATTATTTGAATAAAAAGAAATGAATCATTAATAATAATCTTGAATTAAAATATTCTTGAATTCAAATAATAATTAACTTATTTGCCTTTTTCCATTTAATATTGAATAATTCATATCTACAAATCCGTAAATCGAAATTTGACAAATAATATGTCTAAATCGATTAGAAAAATGAGATAAATCCAAATATGACATTCATATCATCCATAACCCAACTCTTGATAAGTTTCTCTCCGGCTTGTGCAATCGGGGACTATCACGCTATAAGTGCATGTAAACTCCCTAGAGAGACGTGGATGTCGGGGACTATCACGCTATAAGTGCATGTAAACTCCCAAGCTATAAGTACATGGTATGACACCCCCTAACTTGTGGTGGGAACCCGACGCTCCGGAGCCCCTCTCCGGTGAAACCGTAGCCCCACTGGAGAAAAACCAGACTTATACGACTAAAGTCGGTACCGACGTCAAAATGGGGTAGCAAAGTGTAACTAGTTGCTTGGTTGTGTTAGGCTAGGCCCTAGGAAGTCACAAGATAAAGGTATAACCCAACTCTTGACAAGATTTCCTCATGTTTGTCCGATCGGGGACTATCACGCTATAAGTGCATGTAAACTCCCTAGAGAGACGTGGATGTCGGGGACTATCACGCTATAAGTGCATGTAAACTCCCTAGAGAGACGTGGATGTCGGGGACTATCACGCTATAAGTGCATGTAAACTCCCTAGCTATAAGTACATGGTATGACACCCCCTAGCTTGTGGTGGGAACCCGACGCTCCGGAGACTCTCTCCGGTGAAACCGTAGCCCCACTGGAGAAAAACCAGGTTTATACGACTACAACCGGTACCGGTGTCAAAATGGGGTAGAAAAGTGCAACTCTTTGCTTGGTTGTGTTAGGGTGGACCCTAGGAAGTCCCAAAACAAAGTTATACCCCAACTCTTCACAAGATTCCCTCCAATTCGACCGAAGTGGGAGTTTCTAGGTGTATGTCCAGAAACTCACTAGAGAGAAACTGATGACGGTGAAGCCTCTAACATCCCAGAGTGGAATCTTGGACATTTACAACCCAAAACATACTTGTACCCACTTGGTATGGCACCACCTAACTTTTGGTTCGATTCCGACGCTCCGGAGCCCCTCTTCGGCTAAACCCATTTGAACATGAAATTTTTGTCCTTGCTCATGATTTTTTTTGAAGAATATAGTTTGAGCAATGTGTATGATGATGCAGATCTAATTATCCTCTTCGAAACGAGCTAAAGAACATCAAAATCCGACTTCCAATGCAAAAGTTATGCTCAAAACGGTGAGTAAGTAAAAAAACAGAAAATATAGGCCGACGGCATTGCCGTTCGGCGTATCAAAAAATATATATATATATATATAGGCCGACGGCATGCCGTCGGCGTATCTAAAAAAACAGAAAATATAGGCCGACGGCATTGCCATCGGCGTAGCTAAAATAAAAAAAGGAAAGACCAAGTCTAGCCTGGTCGGGGTCTACGCTGACGGCCCCGATATTTGGCCATCGGCGTATGTCCTGGCCGTCGGCGTCTTGTGTCTTTCCCGTAGTGTAAAGATAAACTGAAACAACTTTCTGCAAGGGGATTCAAAAACTCTCGATGTAATTTAGAGGATTTCGCATCAGCAACTTAGAGAGTCTCAAATCGACAACCTTACCCAGGAAATTGTTGTCCTTATTATAGACGAGATGCAAGTGTGAGAAATAAGATGCTAAAGTAATATTACATGGATCTGGGAGCATATGCTCCTTCTATCAACCTGACAGTTGAACACTCTGATGGCAGCACACAAACTGTGCAGGTTCCATATTTTTAGAAGACTGCCCATTAATTCAGGAATTATTATTATTTTTATTACAGATTAGAAATCAAATTGGAGTGTATATATAATTAAGCCAGCACACCTTGCTCTTAGGATCAAGCCATAGGTAGAACAACTTTGTGAAAACACTGAAGTTATGGACTCCTGGTTTGTCAATGCACATGTATACCAAAATAAAATTCAACAAAATATGTTCAAGGAACTGGTGATTTCATTAGATCAATATGCAGTGAGCAGGAGCATGCTTGCTCATCAGGGCTGTGCAGGAATGGCAATCAAATGTTTTAGATGGCCTAGTTGTTTTGGTTAGTGTAACAGTTTCCGTTTTTAGCTGCAAATTTCCTTAATTGCATTATAACAATCCAGAATTCAGTTTAGGTTTCAATGTAGTTGAGAAATTCAGCCACCTTCAGGCAGATGAAAACACACGATTACATGATGATTTCTTGTACAATTAGAGAGAATAAACTGCAATACTTTGTGTAAGTAAAGAATGGGAACTATCTTGTTTTTACGATGCCTAAACCTGGTTAGGGAAAGTTTGGTTTGGGGGGCATTTCTCACAAGAGTTTTGGCAACTAAAATGATAATAAAAGGCAACTTTTATTAGCTCAAAATAGTTGAATGACCAATTAAAGATTGCACCATGAGATTTAAAATTTAGCTTATTTTATATACTTTTATGAAAAAAATTAAATAGGATTTTTAAAGATTGCATCAATTTGGTTTGAGCTACAGTGCAAGCCGAACATTCAGCTGATCACCTCTATTAGGTAGTGCTCCAGTGTTACCTTCATGAAATTGATGGATATGAAACAGTCGTCGAAAATAATTGAGGTGTGCGCTATAAGGGACTACCATTCAGCACAGCATCTACAACCTCTGCTGTCAGAATTTTGATATTTTAACTACATTTCCTCTAGCCAAACAACTCTGGGAAATCTTCTGTTTCTGTTGTCTGAAAACCTGGACTTAAACAAGAGAAACGACCACACTGTCCAATGCTGATACTACATGCAGTATTTTCATGAGTTCCACCCTTACTACCTTTTCATAATGTAGGAGTATGTAGCAGCTATGCTCATTTGGTTGCCATCACCAAATATATGTTCTTATGGCGAGTATGCTCAGATAACCGTAAATAAAATACATGAACATGTAAATTGATTTGCTTCTGCAAGCGTATTCAAGTTCACAACATGTTAATTGCCTTTCTCCAAACCAAATTCCATAGCCGGCCTCCATTCATAAAAGAAACCGTGCAAGATTACAGTTAAGGTAGCTTCCACCACGGATAAATCTAGCCCCAAACAAGCTACAGTACTAAGCATGCATCACCTTGCCTAGCATACCAATCGACATCACCCACCAGCAGCTAAATTAAGTGGTACGTAGTAGAGAACTAACTGAGGAACTAAGCCGGTTATGCTTCTTATTAAGAAATTGGCCTACATAAAACTAGGGCTAGATAGATTGCAGCAAAGTCTTTGGAAGCAAATCCATCAAGCTGCCAGAGCCGGGTGCTGGAAGATGGGCACGTACTGTCCATGGGCGTCGTAGGAGTGTGAGCGGTGCCAGACCCTGACAATCTGGACGGGGACGACGTTTATGCAGCCATCCTGGTATTAAAAAAAATGATTTCAACGTGGGAGAACCACGTGATTTTTGATAGAGGATGGTGCAACATCGCCGAAATTGCAAGTATGAGGACTTGAACTCGGGTGGGTGGGAAGGCATTAGCCCCTCCCCACCACTAGGCCATGCCTTAGTCTGCCCATCCCGGTATTCGATCCGGAGTTCGGGGGCGATCACTCCAGGTCCTGGTTCTGAACGACGACATGGACGGTGGCGAGATCGGGCGCGGCGAAACATGCCGGGTTGATCTCGCGCAGAAACCCGAAGCTGCGGCAGCTGCGCTGGATCTTCTTCTCGGTGCGCTTCTGGACGGGGTAGTCGTGGAGGGCGAGGTGCACGACGTAGTCGTGCGAGACCCGCCAGACGTCGGGGGTCTTTCCGTCACGCAGGAGCTTCACCGTGGCGCCGTCGAGCACGAACGGCTGCCGGCCCATGGCCACCTCTCGGTGGTCGGGCGTGCGGAAGCGCACCGTGGCCGTGGCGTCGACGCCGTGCTGGGGAGGGAGGAGCTCGAAGGTCTGCGGCAGGTCGAGCGCCAGGGTGCGGAAGACGAGGCGGATGAAGGGGCCCGGCTCGGCGCGGCATGGGGCCTCCACCGGGTGATGTAGGCGTACGCGTAGCGCCGCGCTCTGTACTCCATCTCGGGATCGGGCGTGAATTCCAGGTACACCGACACCGGGGCTCGGCGTCCCTTGAGCCTCTCCGGCGGCAGGAAGACCGCGGTGGCGGGCGGAGGGCCCCCGTAGGACAGGCGGCTGGCGAAGTTGGGGCGATTGGCGGGGATCTCCAACGCCGTCGCCCCCTCCGGCATGGTGCGGCGGGTGCCGGCCGCCAACATCTTGGAGTGGAATCGGGAGGAATTTTGTTGTGTGCTGCACGGGGTCTCCTCTCCTGTGCCATTCCATGGCAACTTTTTGCATGTTTGACTTCCTAGTGAGGCCAAAGAAAGACGAGGAGTAGCACTACTCGGTAGCAGAGATTTGGTGCCGGTTGAAATACCACGAATTATCGGACCCCAAATTAGTTTATAGGGCGGAAAATCTCAGATAGTTTGAATTTGGACAAGATTCTTCCTCCCAAAATTGTTTCTAATTAATTTTTAACCGTTTCACATTTAAATTTAAATTTTGTCTGACAATGTGGTCAAATAATTAACTGGTAATTTTTTGATAACCACGATTACCGAAAATCCCGGCCCTCTCTTAGATCTTTTTCATACTGGTAGCGTAGACGGTTGCGTGCACCAAAATCGGTGCAGAGGCTGGGATACCCTCTTTTTTGGAAAAAATAAAATATGCATAAAGAAAATTGAGGAACAAGGTTTCCGAGATGCAGAGGTGTTGCCATAGAACATTTTCAACGGTGATATCTTCACATACTATTAACGGGGAGATTAATCATGCCATCTGGCCCTCGACAGCGTCGATAAGCTAAGTCCTCGCTAAAGTCGGCTAAAGCAGTTGCAAAATATACTTCGGATACATTGGAGAAATTAACCTCCGCTATAACCCAGGTTGGACCCGCTGCAAATATCATCTGGATGCTACATCTACGCCTGGTGTTTGCCCTAGAGCAATTAACCGGTCCCGATCAGTCGAGTGCACCGCGCCTGCTAAGCCAACAATCACCAAACAAATACAAACAGGGTGAAGGTCGACACACTCCCGACCAGTAACCACTAGTAGGAAAACGGCTATAGGTGGAACCACTTTCTGTGGCGCACCAAAATAGCCATACGCCACAGAAATATTTCTGTGCCGCATATTTTTGCATGCGCCACAGAAAGTTTAGAATTCTGTGGCGCACGAAAACCACATGTGTCACAGAAATGTGTATTTCGGCATGCGCCACAGAAATACACATTTCTGTGGCGCATATTGCTATATGCGCCACAAAAATTTCAAAAGTAAATTCAAAATTTTCAAAAATCTAAAAAAATACAAAAAATCTAAAACACTTCAAAAAAAATCAAAAAATCCTATTGAATTTTTTGATTTTTTTTGAAGTTTTTTGAATTTTTGGGATTTTTTGAAAATTTCTGTATTTTTTGATTTTTTTTGAAGTTTTTGGATTTTTTGAATTTTTTTTATTTTTTGAAAATTTTGAATTTCCTTTTGAAACTTTTGAAGTTTTTGATTTTTTTCGAAATTTAAAAACACACATACCACACATAAACTACACACACATCTATACAGATATATACACATACAAAGCTTAAGAGGATTGATATGATAGTTATATCAATAAGAACTTTAGTAGCATAAGGGTAGCTGAACTGAATGGAACTTAAAAGTTAAGCGTGCTTGGGTTGGAGCAATTTGAGGATGGGTGAGCTAGCGCGAAGTCAACAATTCGAAAAATTTAAATATTTAGGTTTTTCCAAATTATTTCATTTTTTGTTTTTTCCTGAATTTTTTGAGAATTCTATGGCGCATATCTTGTGGATGCGCCATAGAAATGTGAGAATTCAGTGGCGCATGCGGATATGCGCTAGAGAAAAAAAATTAGTGGCGGCTTATCTGTGGCGCACCCACCATGCGCCACAGAATGCTGAAAGTGGTGCGCCACAGATAGGGTTTTCCCTACTAGTGAACCTTCTCTGGCAAAAGGCACCCGTTGAAATGTCGATTATGAGTCTCTGCCTGATTTTTCGATTCGACCAGACACTCGGGAGCTACTGACGTGGGCATACCCTCCGGGTACCCCACCATGGGTATACCCCATGCGACCCAACTCACAATACACCGGGAGGCCCACATGGCCCGCAAAGAAGGCCCAACATCGAAGCCCATCGATCAATGAGTACGTTCCAAGACAAACGTAGTCCATGATAGTTAGACTTTTCTTACCTGTAAATCTAATCGGATGCGAACTCGCAAGACACAGCCTACTATATAAAAGGCTAGGGCCGCCGATCTAGGGTACGCTTTCATCCATACACCAACCCTAGCGAGATCGCATCTCGCTGGGATCGCCATTGTAACACTCTCGATATCAACAACCATACAAGCAGGAAGTAGGGTATTACCCTCCAGGGACCTGAACCTAGGTAAATCCTTACTTGTCATCCGACGGAATCACCAGCGCGATACTTCTCTCCCTCATACGAAACCCTAGTTACCATGACCATGGAATTTGCCGTGGTAACCCCACGTCAACACTGGTTACTTCCTCGCTCGAAAGCAATTTACAAAAGTTGTATCTAAATTATTTCAGTGATGCAGTGCCAATTCGTCACTAGATGGAGGAAAGAGGAACTCCTAGTGGATGTGGAATTAAAGTGCGCAATTTTTAAAATAATATAAATTCTTATGAAATTTCAAAACTATAATTTTCGTTAGTATTGCATCATCGTCACTAGGACAAGACGAAAAATAGAAATCGTCCGACCCCCTGAAATATAAACCCTAACCATCAATGTTAGTGGACTAATTGTTCGTGGTTAATATTCGGCTATCGGATGATAAGTACTAATCGTTCACACAAAAAGCGATCCATCGTCTTGGTCAAGGACGATTATTACTCATCCGGTGACGGACGATAAGTACTAACCACAAACTATTACTCCTCTAGACTCGACAATTAGGGCTTATCGACCATGGGTTGGACGATTTCCACTTTTCGTTCGTCCCACCGACGATGCAATACATTTGAAACCATTTTTTGCGATAATGGTGGTGTGAAATTTATTTTCAAAATAGTATTTAAAAAATAAATTCCATGATTGCATCCCTTACCGCGGTTATTTTTGCTATTTCTTTTTTCCAAACATTTTATTTTTTCTCTTTCCTATAAGTGAGGTGAATTGCAGCAAGTAATGGCAGATCAATATATGTCTTCCCGCATAAAAAAACGTACAAACGTATCCCGCTACATTACTTTTCCTTTTTTTTATTTTGAGAATACACATTAGTTTTCCTTCTGAAGTCGATAAGAAGTCAAACATGCAAACAGTACTCCGTGCGCCCGGGTAGGTGTCACGGGCCTTATGTCATCTTGGTGATCCGGGCATTTTGATTCTCTACTCGTTCCTAGAGGACTGGACGCTCGCCGGCCCAGTATCAGTTTCAGTTTAGAAATAGCGGCGTTGTTGATTCTGCTTGCTGATTGTTTCTCCAGGGATTTCTTGGACCAGAAGCGATTAGAGAAGTAGAGATGCCCATATTTTTTGAAGCAAAACGGGCAATTTGCCCCATTTTATTTAAAAAAGTAGGAGAGAATTGACCGGTTAATTAATGAAAAACCGGCCTAAAGCCGATACAAACACCTTCGCAAGCCGTCATGGAACACGACTGCTTGGAGGGCACACACAGCCACCCTGGCTACCAACACGAACAACACGCACACCGCTAAAAAGAAGGACTGTCGTCGAGGTTGTCTACCAGCGGCATCGTCATCACTCCTCCCCGAGCAAGCGACTCCGACTTCACCGAAGAAACGACCACCTAAGAAAGCCTCACTGCAGCGGTAGCGAGAAGCCCACGCCAGTCTATGCCAAACAGATGACTCTTCGCACGGTGAAAGGCAGCTCCAATTTTGAAGATGGGCTCCGGAGAAGAGACACTACGGGAAACCGTCAAAACGCCGACGGCGGGCCGCCGTCGGCGTAGCAACAATCGCCGTCGGCGTATCTGCGTCGGCGTAGGACGATGTTGGCGTACGAAAACTGCCGTCGGCGTATCCGTCGCCGTCGGCGACGCAGCAGTGGGACCCACAAAACGGACGTCGAACGTCTCCGTCTGCTCCACCTATACGCCGACGGCAGTGCCGTCGGCCTAGGCTGCCACGTGTGCTGATCTGGTGCGTCTGGGAGGAGTCGTACGCCGACGGCAGTGTAGGGATGACCATATGGTCCTCCAGCGTCGACGTGGCGCCATCCTGTGCGTCCCCACAGCTCCTACGCCGACGGCAATGCCGTCGGCGTACTTGACCATATTTTCAGTTTCTGAAACTTTTTGCTGCTGGTTTCTGGCGCATTTTAAATACAATTAAAATTGCACAAATTATAAAACATCACAGAAACATCAAATAAAACATCACATACATATCCAAATGACACAAACATGATTCAAATTCATCCAAGCATTCATACAAACTCCAAACAAGTTCGAATTCACACACGCTACACCCGAACACATCCTACACCTCCCGAGAGCCCGAGGCCGATGATTCCTTGCCTTGGCTCATCTTGGTCAATCACCTGCATTGAGAAAGGATAAACTTTTAAGCATGTTGAAAAATGTAGTAAATAAGAATAAAGACGTAATGCAATTAAAAGAAGCATGTTGAAAGACTAAGCATGTTGAAAAGTAAATAGTACGCAAAAGGACATAAAAGACCCTCACCCCTAATCATCACTCTCATAGTTAAGTCCTGGGTTCTCATCATCACTATCAACATCACTATCACGAGTGTTGTATATTGGAACCTCCTCGCACGATGGAGGCTCATCATCGTCATCACTATCACTCTGTAACTTGTTGAGCATATCTATATCCTTTAGATTCACCACTACGTCACCACCTGTTTGTGCATTGTCCTCGCGGTCCTCAAGACCTTGTATGCCAAAGTCCCCAAAGGTTTGTTCCTCTTGATAGAAAATCCCCTCGTATGTTTTAGGGTCAATGTTGTTGTAATCGTCTTCGGAGGGCATGGGTAGCTTACCACGTGGCGATACATGGAACACGACTTCCCAACCAATGAGTCCCTCTTTCTTGCATGGGTAGGGCAAATAATAAACTTGAAAGGCTTGGTGAGCCACAACAAAGACATCGGATCCATGTAGGTGGTTGAAGGCTTAACTTCAACTAACCCAATGGAAGGGGTACTTTTGGTTCCATGCTCAGGGTCGAACCAGTGGCATTTGAACACAACAAGCTTGAGTGATATGTTCGTGTTATTGAACGTCAGCTCATATACGTTCTGTAACCTTCCGTAGTAATCATAATTACCGGCTCCTTTGGTGAAGACCCCGGTATTTATAGTCTTTGCATTAGGCCGACTGTTCTGGTGATGCTCTGTATGGAAGCGGTACCCATTCACATCATACTTCTCATACTTCTCGACTCTACGGTTACAACCTTGGGAGACACATCTCAACTCATCTGACATCACAACGTTGGCATCAGCTCCCTACAAGTACAAATTGTTTTGTGCATTAGTAAGAGGGATAAGACACGAATTGCAAGGTAGAAGGGACAGGTTTGAAATTACCTTTTCCCTGAACCAAACCGTGAATTTTTTCTTTCCGGGGGCAGGCTCTTTCAAAAGAGTGTCCAACGCGGCTTCATTGGGTCCATCTGATGTTCCCGACCACATTTCATCCGTGAATTGACTAAAAGGAGAAAATACGTATTAGAACGAAATCATGATAGTAGTTGCAAAGTAATTTGTTCCCCATTTTACCTAAGGAAACTGCCCTCTTCTCCCTGCTCGTCGTGGGTCACTTCCTTCATGTTCATAAGCACATAGAGCATTATGCACTCCAGCTCATCATTGGTCAAGTTATACCTTGTTGGGCCACCGCTCTTGCCACCGGGACACTGGAAGAGGACGAGCTTGGGGTCTCGCTTGGGCTCGTCGACATTGTACCGAGAGGCCTGGTTATGCATAGTGGGAACATCATCGGGGTAGTACGTTAGCCTGGCGTCTGCCATCTCCTGAGGATAGTTGCCTCGGCTATGGATGACTCAATCTTATTTTTGTTTCCACATTTGGTTCGAATATACTTAAACTCTCTCTCAATACAAAACTGCCAACGAAACTGCACCGGTCCACCCAAGAGTACCTCATTCGCAAGATGCACAACAAGATGTGCCATCGGAGTAAAGAAGCCTGGCGGAAATATCGTCTCTAAGTTGCACAGCAACTCCGGCACTAGTTCATGCAGCTTCTGAATAATCAGGGGACATACTTGCTTAGCACAGAGCGTGCGGAAGAAATGGCTCAACTCCGCGAGCACTCGCCAGACACGTCGGGGAGATACCCTCGAACCATCACCGGTAGCAGCCGCTCAATCCATATATGATAGTCGTGACTCTTGAGCCCGGTGACTTTTCCGATTGTATATTGACTCCCTTACTTATATTCGAACAATAGCCATCAGGGAACATCACGACGAATTTGAGCCAATGGAATGCCTCAGACTTTGCATACTATTAAGGCAGAAGTCAGCATGCGGCTTGAACCAGTTCTTTTGACGGCCTTCAGGAGGCTTCATGTGCATTCTCTCCCTATCACAGAGCTTCTTAACATCAACTCTAGCCTTAACATTATCCTTCGACTTTCAGGAATGTTCAGGATTGTGTGAAAGAGGGACTCTCCAACATTCTTTTCGGTGTGCATCACATCGATGCTATGGGGAAGTTCGAGGTCCTTGTAATATTCGAGTTGCGTCAAGCCTGCCACGTGAGTCCAGTTGTGCGCCACACCATATCCCACATATCGTGGGCCTTTTCCCTGCAGGCACGAGAGCACTTAGCTCGGCGTCAACAGCTGCACCATCGAAAGTTGGTATCGCTTTTTCTTCACGCTCAACTCTGCCCTTCTTGAAGTTCTTTTTGTCTTCTCTAAACGATGCCCTCTTTTGAGGAACTTTCGATGTGTGTCAAACGCGGAATACTTCCGTCCCGCCGTTAGCCACATGAACTCAAGTCGGTTCCTGCACACTGGGCATGGCCACTTACCAGCTGTACACCATCCGCAGAATAGGGCGTACCCGGGCATGTCATGCATGGAATTGTGATACCAAACTTTCATCAAGAAGTTTGTCTTCGATGCACGATCATATGTCAACGTCCCGTGGTGCCAAGAGTGGTTCAGATCATCCACAATTGGCTGCATGTACACACTTAAATTCTTCCCCGGATATTCAGGACCTGGAATGATCAGCGAGAGGAATATGGTCTTCTTTGCATTAGGGCTCCAGGAGGGAGATTGAGCGGAATAACAAACACGGGCCAGCAGCTGTACGAGGTAGTCGACAAACCATATGGATTGAATCCATCGGTTGCTATCGCGATTCTCACGTTTCGAGCATCTGCTGCCTCATCGGGGTGGTTCGCATCAAAGTTCTTCCATGCCGTACCATCAGATGGATGTCCCATCAATTCCCGGTCGTGCTCATCCTTGTATCTCTTCCCCGTTTTGTGCCATTGCATCTGTGTGGCAGACTCTTTGTTCATGTAAAGCCGCTTGATTCTTTGTATGAATGGGAGGTAACGAAGAATCTTAATGGCGACATTTGACTGCGTCTTCGTACCATCGGCTCCTTTTACCACATGATACCTAGAGGCCTTACACAAGATACAGTACTTGTCATTGGCAAACTGTTTCCAAAACAAAAGGCATCCTTTTGGACAACAATCTATCTTCTGATAATCCATGCTGAGATCTCGCAGGATTTTCTTCGTTTCGTACATGCTTTGAGGCAGACAATGCCCTTCAGGCAACAGGTTACCAGTTGTTTGCAGATGCGCTTCAAAGCATGAACGGGTGCTGCCATACTGGAGCTTGTTGGCTAGTGCTTGCGAGATGGCATCGAGCTGAGAAACTTTTGCACCCTCGTACAGAGGCCTCTGAGACGAGGCCATCATATCAAAGAAGGCCTTCGCGGTTGGCTCTGGGTCCTCTGGTTGACGTTCCTCCGGTTCACGCGGTTCCTCCGGTTCTGGAGGTTCCTCCGGTTCCTCCTGTGATGGTGGCGAATCTGGCATGTCGCCAGCACGGAGATCATCTAGCCAGTTTCTAATCCCATCATCTTCATTGCCATTGATCCGCTGCCGCATCACCCTGCCACTCTCGCGCTCGTACTCATCAAAGTTGACTGTCGTCACGAAGTTCGGCATATACCCACGAGAGAAGAGGTGTTTAATCATATCATCCTTTCCCTGACGTGTACGAAACTTGCAACGAGGGCAAGGGCACTGTCCACGAGCGCCTGACTCTGAACCCTTACGCGCTAACTCCTTCACTAACAAATGCGTCTTCCATACCCACTCATCTGTTTTGTCAACCAAACTAGTTCGGCCACTGTACATCCACCCATTATCTGCCATCCTCTGCTGCTTTACTGTGAGCCAAATAATAATAACATGAAATTAAATGCATCATATTTTTATTTTCTTGCATGCAATGTCACCATTTTATTACGGCCAAATTTTATCTTTTACAACATGCAAGGGTTCACATACACTTCTAATAGGTAGGGGCCTATCCCGCCCGAGTACGTGTAGATCGAGTCGTGTCCCATGTTCTACCCCGACCCGAGACGGAATTTCGGCAGCACCTCCCCGCTGTTCTTCAGAATACACGTCTCGAGCTTGTCAAGCCGAGAGGGTGTGCATCCGAAGAACAACAGGGAGGTGCTGCCGAAATTCCGTCTCAGGAAGGGGTAGAACGTGGAACACGACCCGATCTACACGTACTCGGACTGTCCAACAGGACAACCCGGAAGTGTTACGGTTATAAATATGCAAAGATGGACAATCCTGCATATTTATAAATTTGTAACCCTTCCGGATGGGATCTGACTCGGGTTACGCGACTGACTTGGTGATCTAGACCAAAATAAACCTATGCAGCAAGAGAGGCGAAAGATTTATACCCTCGAAGCGTGATCGGTGGCCGGAGAAGGTCGAGGACGTGCTCCGGAAGAGGGCGACAAAACAAAGGGCACCGAGGCGGCCCCTCCTCAGCTGGAGAAGCCGCGACGACGCGCGGGACCGACGGTGCTGGCTGGCGGGAAGCTACGTCATCTAAAAAGTACAAACAATCGAAATATATAAGCAAATATCCCTCCATTTTACCTAATAATTAAACATAAAACAGAATAAACCATAGAACGATGTAACCATATTAGCTAAACATAACACATATAGACAAGTAGCACAATAATACATAGGTAGCATGCATGATAAGTCTAGCAGTACAACAGGTAGCAAGATAAGTCTAGTAGTACGACAGGTAGGATGATAGACATCCTAAACTCGACTCGCGCCGGTGTCAGTGACGTCGTCCAAGCGGTCCCAACAAGAGGACAGGCTGCTGCTAGAGTCCTCGCCCTGCTGCTGCGTGCCGGAGGGGCCGGCCTCGCCCTGCCCGCGCTGCTGCCGGCTCTCGCTGAAGACCTGGTACTGGACCGCCATCACCTGGGGATCAAGGAGGAGATCCTTGACCAAGGGGTCATCCTCCTCGCGCTGGTAAATATTATTTAATTTTAATATTGTAAATCATTAGAATTTATTACATTATAAATTTGTAGAGTTTTATTATAATTTATTTTATTATATCGTATGACCACACGCAAATTTTTAAGTGATTCCGACACTTTAGCTATCCGGTTTTATTGCGCCCGTAGTCCGGTAGGACCCGCATATCTACCCCCGAGCTTGGACATTTTACAGCACACAACACACTTGTATACATATGGTATGGCACAACCTTGGTTCCGGCGGGGTTCCGACGCTCCGGTGCCCCGCTTCGGCGAAACCCTGAATCCGCTGGAAAAAGCCAAACGTTTTCGTCTACCCCCATAGACGTGCATCGAAAGGGGGTAGGCCAGTGGAGTTTTTTGCTTGGTTGTGTTAGGTTAGGCCATAGGAAGGTGAGAAACCAAAGTCTACCCCAAATCAACACAAGATTCCATCCGGTTCGCCCGAAACGGGAGTTTTCACCTCTAAGTGCAGAAACTCACTAGAGAGAAAGTGAAGCCGGTGAAGCCGGTCACACCCCGGAGTAGGATATTGCACATTTACAACACACAACACACTTGTATACATATGGTATGGCACATCCTAGGTTTTGGTGGGGTTTCGATGCTCCGATGCCCCGCTTCGGCGAAACCCCGAATCCGCTGGGAAAACCCTAACGTTTTCGTCTACCCCCATAGACGTGCGTCGAAAGGGGGTAGGCAAGTGGACTTTTCTGCTTGGTTGTGTTAGGTTAGGCCATAGGAAGGTGAGAAACCAAAGTCAACCCCAAATCAACACAGGATTCCATCCGGTTCGCCCGAAAGGGAAGTTTTCACCTCTAAGTGCAGGAGCTCACTATAAAGAAAGTGAGGCCGGTGAAGCCGGTCACACCCCGGAGTAGGATATTGCACATTTACAACACACAACACACTTGTATACATATGGCATGGCACAACCTAGGTTTGGGTGGGGTTCCGACGCTCCGGGGCCCCGATTCGGCGAAACCCTGAATCCGCTAGAAAAACCCTAATGTTTCGTCTACCCCCATAGACGTGCGTCGAAAGGGGGTAGGCCAGTGGAGTTTTCTGCTTGGTTGTGTTAGGTTAGGCCATAGGAAGGTGAGAAACCAAAGTCTACCCCAAATCAACACAAGATTCCATCCGGTTCGCCCGAAACGGGAGTTTTCACCTCCAAGTGTAGAAACTCACTAGAGAGAAAGTGAAGCCGGTGAAGCCGGTCACACCCCGGAGTAGGATATTGCACATTTACAACATACAACACACTTGTATACATATGGTATGGCACAACCTAGGTTTTGGTGGGGTTCCGACGCTCCGATGCCCCGCTTCGGCGAAACCCCGAATCCGCTGGGAAAACCCTAACGTTTTCGTCTACCCCCATAGACGTGCGTCGAAAGGGGGTAGGAAAGTGGACTTTTTTGCTTGGTTGTGTTAGGTTAGGCCATAGAAGGTGAGAAACCAAAGTCTACCCCAAATCAACACAAGATTCCATCCGGTTCTCCCGAAACGGGAGTTTTCACCTCCAAGTGCAGAAACTCACTAGAGAGAAAGTGAAACCGGTGAAGCCGGTCACACCCCGGAGTAGGATATTGCACATTGTAGAGTGCCTATGTGTCGAATATGAGCACTTGTAGATGTTTCTACATGATAGTGCTTTTTGTGAAGAATGTTTGTAAAACTTTTGTCGAAAATCAAGTTCATCATTTCACATAGCAACAAGTACACATAAAAATACTCTATGCAAAAAGCAACATAGATCAAATTAATATGCAAAAAGTATGACGGTTACATCTTTATTTAATCTCCGGTTACAGCTGGATCGATCGTCCTCATGCCATTTTTATTTAACTAACTTCTGCCTCGTACTAGGCCGCGGGGTGCATCACGGGGAGCGCTCCTCACCCAAAGAGTAGGAACCATCACAGGGTCAATACTCACATGATAAGGATTCCTTTGCATTGTCTGCCATGTATTAGTATACATCGTATCCAACAGATGCATGTAGCGACGGACGTGCGCATCCTCCTCCCTTATACGGCGACGTACCTCCTCCTCGGGGCCGGCTCCCTCTGGAAGCTCCCTGGCCCACGCGACCTCCACCAAACAAGATCCGGGTCGGCGACTTCGCCCGGATTTCTTACCAAGCTACGCGTTCCGGAAGATAACTCCCAGTGCCAGCCTGGTGGAGCCCAATCCCGCACAGGGCCATTATTGTCCAACGGGTGTCCGGCCGCGGCCATCGCCGACGTATATGCCCGAGAGCTGAAACCAATAGTGGGGAATTTGATCAAACACCTAAGGTACATGCAACCTACGGAGGGGAGGAGGGGATCAGGGAGAAAGGGTACCGTACACTGGCATGGGGACGGACTAGGGGAGGTCCACAGAGGCGTGGAGGGGCGCGGGCGGAGGCCACGGGCGCGGAGAGGTCGTCGAGAGGCGTGGACAAGGGCGGCGGCGGCGCGGTGGTGACGCGGTACTGATAGCAAATCTGGGGTCTGCCCCTGGCCCTTTATATAAGGGGACGAGTAACCTGGGAAACAAAACACATGGTTTCTCCTAGCTACAGCCCGACACTGATTCACGGTCGAATGTCGTTGCATTCAGTGTCGGACATAGGTAGGGAACCCGAATGTTTTGTGTTTGAGCGCCACTTCGATCCAAGCAGCGGTAAGAAGTCTCTGATGATCTACAACCGTCCGGCAAAACATCTCTGTTGATCTGCAACCGTTTGGAACGGTCGCAGATCATCACAGACGTCTTGCCGCTGGTTGCCCAAAGATGACTCTCCGACTGACGCTGGAATGTTTTGTCTGAGTGAGTAACATGTCTGAGGAGTGGCCTATTTATAGGCGTCGTGTGTTTCTTTCTGGCGCTGCTGACCCGTTGGATCAGGAAGAAGCACACGGATCGTGTGTTTCCTTCCAGTCCTTGTGAGCCGTTGGATCATCGGTGTGTTTCTTTCGAGCGCTTGTGAGCCCTTGGATCAGGCAGAAGCACACGGATCGTGTGTTTCCTTCCAGTGCTTGTGAGCCGTTGGATCATCGGTGTGTTTCTTTCGAGCGCTTGTGAGCCCTTGAAGCAGGCAAGTCGCCCTAGTCCCGCAACGAACGCCGCCATCAAAGTCCCTCCGGTGATTCCACCCTGCTGCTCCGCGCGTTCTCCATGCAGACGGTGGCGGCGCGCGCTGGCGTCCTCCGTGACATGCCGGAGGGGCGACGGCGCTGGAGATCCCCTCATGATCGGACCGCCCGGCCTTCGTCACCCGCCCCTGCTTCCACGGCCCTCCGGCCGCCAGCGCGGTCTTCCTGCCGCCGGAGATGCTCGCGGGACGCCCGGCCATAACAAAGGTGTACTTCAACTTCAAACCCAGTCCAGAGGGCGAGTACTACGGGCGGCGCTACGCGTTCGCCTACATCACCCCGGCCGAGGCCCCGTGCCGCGCCGAGCCGGGCCCTTTCATCCGCCTCGTCTTCCGCACCTTGGCGCTCGATCTGCCGCAGACCTTCGAGCTCCTCCGACCTAAGCATGGCGCCGACGCGACGGTGCGCTTCCGCACGCCCGACGACCGGGAGGCGGCCATGCGCAGGCAGCCATTCGTCCTCGACGGCGCGACCGTGAAGCTGCTGCGGGAGGGTGAGACCCCCGACGTGAGGCGTGTGACGCACGACTACATGGTCTACGCCGTGCTGTACAACTACCCCGTGGAGCTTCTATCCATGAAGCAGGTGGAGGACAACTGCAACCAATTCGGGTACGTGCGCGAGATCAGCAGGGTATGCGTCCGCGTTTCGTCTCCCGACGTCGCCATGTTCCGCGTCGTCCTGCAGCTCGAGCACCCTCGGGAAATCCCCACGAACTCCGGCTCGACTACGTTGATCGGTCCACCAGCGTCGTCCCCGTCGAGCTATTGAAGGTTTGGCATCGCTCACACTCCTACGACGCCAACGGACAGTACGTGCGGATATTCAGGGACCCGCCTGCGGATGATTGATGGTCAAGCTGTGTTCTTTTCTGTTATTTGTTACTGCTGCAATAGGCCAGGCTCTTAATCAGTGCGGGAGCTGTTGACAATTGTTTTGATGAAATTGAGTGGAACATTGTGCCACCATTACTCGAACGACTCCCTCCCCTCGAGCCAACCCTGGATGCTTCCCTTCAACCTGTTATTGAGTTGAATCTGACGAACTTGCTTCCACCTGAACAAACTTGCCCCCGTCCAGGATGGAACTAAGACTGGCGGCGTCTGCATTTTACTTTAAACATCTACTCTTGAGTACTACTAGTACAATGAATTTTAACCCAAAAAGGCAACAAGCTAGGTTTTACTAAACCTAAGTTCGTTGATATTCTCTTGTGCCCAAGTCAACATCTTAAGAGTGTCTCCAATACTTGATGTTAAGGGTGGGCAAAAAAAGTCACATGGTTTGATATTAATGTTGTGCCCTAAAATCGTACTCTAAAACTAAACCCTGAATTAGGGTTAGAGAGAAAGGTTTTGGGCAGCAGATGAGTTTTTGTTGTAACATATGCTCTAAAACTAGTGCCCTAAATTTTGGAGAGAAAAATCGAAACATGAGATCTTTTAGTGGGGAGGCAGGGAGGCGGGTCTGACGGTTGCCGAAGGCCGAAGAAAGGCGGTGAGGGAAGGGCAAGGGGCTGAGAGGAGCCGGTGGATGCAGCAAAATCCAGCGTTGGTGCGCCAACCGAGTGCAAAGAGCACGGTAAGGAGCAGTGACAGTCGCTAATTGATGTCGGTGGGCGGCTGCTGTGTTACAATGACCATCTCGTGTGGGGGATTGTGGCGGAGTCCCGAGCGGCTGGGTGGCAGCTGCAGCTGGACTGGAGATGACAGACATAGTAGCATTGGCAGCAAGAACCGGACGGAATCGGCATGGGGCTGGTAACCGTCTATGTCGTACAAGTTTCACCGTGAGGGTTGGTTCCTCGCCGCATCGTTATTGTTTTAAGGCAATCGTTAGAGGTTTCGCAAAAGTTTGAGCACTTGTAGAAAAAATTTAGGGCATTTGCAAAAAAGTTGGACACAATATAGGGATAAGCCATCTGCTGAAGTTTTTTTTTTTTGCCCAATGTGCCTCAAATGGCGCACGACGGTGGTTTTGGGCATCCCTTGGAGATACTCAAAGGTGCTCATTCTCTGCTGAAATTCGCCTATAAAGTACAAGGAAACAAGTTAGGTCAAACGACTAACAAATGCAACATCACGTGTGTTGGTCCACAAACTTGAACCCAGCTAATTGCACTTGAACACCTATGCCTACCAGTGACGGGGATCTGGCACGATGCTGGTATTTGCTACCTGTGGCGTGCCGCACACACCCATGCCACTGATAGTAGCACTAGTAGAGAACAAGGCAACAGTACCGGTCTTATTGGGCCTTTAGTACCGGTTGTGCAACCGGTACTAAAATGTCGGGACTAAAGGGGTACCCCTTTAGTACCGGCTGTATATACAACCGGTGCTAAAGGCCCTCCACGTGGGCGAACCTGCGCGCGCGGCTGAGGACCTTTACCAACCGGTACTAAAGGTTCCTGCTTTTTTTTGCCCCCGCCTTATTTTTTCAGGGGGTTTAGGTTTTCGGTTTTTTTGTTTTCGCTTATTTTTCGGGGTTTAGGGTTTCTGTTTTTTTTCTTTTTCGCTCATTTTTCAGGGTTTCGGAGGAGATCACGTATAAATTACTCACTACACATATAAAATACTCATTACACATATAAAGTACTCTCGTTACATATAAAGTACTCATAATTATAATGGAGATCACCGCTAGCTAGTACATGCATGGAGGGAGTCTATTTATCGACATAGTGGAATTCACCGAATTCATCTACGACATGCGTCAGAATGAATCCCGCCAATTCCTCCGCAATAGTTTTTACACGGTTTTTGGTAGGAGCTGGTTCCGCTTCCTTGCCATCTTTAAAAGAAGGAGATCAAATCAGTTATGATCGAAACTAAACACAATTGATGGTAGCAAAATAAAAGTTGTGTATGATGTTTACGTACCTCTCGATTTCTTACACTATTGACTCTCTCATTGACCCTCATGTGAATAAACTCGCAAACTCAATATCGACTCCCAAAGGGTTTCTTTAATTCTTTGCTCGACATATTTGCGCCAATGTTTTTTTTCTTCGGCTCATTCCATTCTGCAACGGTGATCGGGACCATGTCCCTTACAAGAAATCCGCATTGAGCTATATATTTAGTGGAGATTCCATCGGGTTTCTCCGGTTTGCCTTTTATGCTAACTTCGTCGATCGACAACTTTGCACCATCCGGCAGCTTTAACCCTTGGGCTGGGCCTCGTTTACGGATTGACGTAGATCCAGAGGGCTGAAAGAAAAATGTTTCGTTAATAAGTGCGCATATAAATCAATTAATGCATCTAGCTAGTGATCAACAAGAATTAATATATACCTTGCCGGAGTTTTCTAACGGCACTTCTTCGTCGTCATCGTCGTCTCTGAAGTTTTGTAACTCAAGTCCCTCACCGGAGTCGTTCAAACATTTTGCGCTGAAATCTTCGCCGTCTTCTTCGTCGGTCTCTTCTCCATCGGAATTGGGTCCAAGGGTCTTATCAAATATAATTGCTTGAAAGCGTTCTTCTTTCTCCAAGTCTCGGATGAAGGCCGGGGCGTCGATGATGGGGGCATCGTCCTCCATAGCTCAATGTCACTGCAAATTTGTAATTCATAGCAAACAACTTTAATATTCTTATACACTAATAAAAAAACTTTGCTACTAAAATTACAATATTGCAACTAAAATGACTTAGCAAAAATTTGAAACTTAGCTAAATTTTCAAACTTTGCTACTAAAATTTTCTAACTTAGCAATATTTCAAAGTTAGGAATATTTCTAACTTAACAATATTTCAAACTTAGCAATATTTCAAACTTTACTAAATTTGCTACATTTTCAAATTTTCTAACTTTGCAAAAAATATAACCTTGCTTTGCTAACTTAATTTTCAAATTTGCTAAATTTTCTAACTTTGCTAGGTTTGCTAAGTTTTCAAATTTGCTACATTTTGTAAGTTTGCAATATTTTCAAATTTTCTAACTTTGCAAAAATATAACCTTGCTTTGCTAACTAAATTTTCAAATTTGCTAAATTTTCTAACTTTGCTAAGTTTTCAAATTTGCTACATTTTGTAAGTTTGCTACATTTTCAAATTTTCTAACTTTGCAAAAATTGCTACATTTTCTAATAATAACCTAAACAGTAGTAACCTAAACAAAATGAAAAAATTGCTATGACTAACAAAATGAAAAAACAGTAATAAACAGTAATGAAAAAACAGTAATAACAAAATGAAAAAAAAACTTACCGGGGATGGTGCGGTGGCGCGGCGGCCGGAGATGCGGTGGCGCGGCGCGATGCTGCGGTGGTGGCGTGCGGAGGTGGTGGAGGGCGCCGGAGCAGGGGCGGCGGAGGGCGGAGCAGGGGCACGCGACGGGCCGCCGGAGCAGGGGCACGCCACCGTAGTAGGGGCACGCGACGGCGGGGGGCGCGGCGGAGGCCGGAGCGCGGCCGAGCGCGGCGAAGGCCTTCGCCAGAGCAGGGCTTCACCGGAGTCATCGAGGAGCGAGGCGTCGGCGCGCGGGAGCAGGGACTTGTCGATTTTGGGGGATCGAATCGTCGATCCCCTCACTTAACCGCATTCAAAACCCCTTTAGTACCGGTTGTTCTGTACAACCGGTACTAAAGGGTCTTTAGTACCAGTTGTAAAGAACAACCGGTACTAAAGGTCTGTTTTGGGCCGCGGCGAAATTTCGCGCGCGAAGCCCACCCCTTTAGTACCAGTTGTACTTAACAACCGGTACTAATGGGCTTTTGATTTTTTTCCCCTAGTTTCTTTTTTCTTTCTTATGTTTTCTGTTTTTTATATCTATTTGGTTTCTATTTTGTTTTTTCTCTAGTTTCTTTTTCTTTAATATATATTTAATTTAATTGTCTACAAAATTGCAATAATTATCTACCTATTTGTTTTCTGTTTTTATATCTATTATCTATTTGTCAACGACGTCAATACGTAGGGGGGGACACGTGTCCTCCCTGGCGCTGGGGTAGGACACGTGTCTGACACGAGTCGTGACCGCGAAGCCCGCCTTTAGTCCCGGTTGGTAACACAAACCGGAAGTAAAGAAGCACACGGATCGTGTGTTTTTTCAAGCGCTTGTGAGCCGTTGGACCCTATATAAACCCCCCCTCTCGACAGTGCATTTGATATGCGGGCACTCACGAGCCACTGTTGGGCTGTATGACGGGGAAGCTTCTTGACAATACACATTGGAAATACACATTCATTATTATTACACACGCTCCTTACATAAAGGTTTAATACATTCCATAGAATGCATTACATAAAAGGTTTAATACATTATTACACATCACCAACATTATTCGACATAAACGGACTTGCTGGCTCGGAGGCCGTAGGATTAGGAGGAACGGTGGGAGGAGTCAGCCCCGTTCGCGGCCGCCCGGTTCTCGCGCGCACGTTTGCGGCGGAGGGCAAGATCCATGGAGGATGAGTCTTTCAGCGCCCAATCCAGCTCGGAAGCCTCCTTCGCCTTGAGCTGGCAGACAGTTATGGCTCGCTGTACACGGTCGTCGTGGACGGACTGGAAGGAGGCTTCAAGGGCCTCCTGCATCTGCGGCCCGCCACGCTCTTCCCCATGGTCGCTCCAGTCGAAGTCGTCGTCGTCATCCTCCTCGTCGGGAGGGGAGGCGGCGACTGGTGGAGGTACGGCCGCGGATCCCCACGCCACCCATGCGGCGTATGCATCCTCGTCGGGGTCAGGGACGTCGGACCATGCGCGCTCGTACGTCCTCCGCACCTCCTCCAGCACCGGAGCAGGAGGACGGTAGCAGGGCATTCCTCTCCACGCCGGGCTCGTGGGCATATGGCGGGATAGGCTCTCGCGGTAGCGCCCAATCGCGCTCTGCCGAGCACGCTCGACCTCGTCCAGAAGGCGCTGCGGCGGGCGTGGCGGATCCATCTCGTGGAGACGATGCGTTCGTGGCTAGGAATGGTGGATTAGGGGTTTACCCCGTCGGCGACAATATATAAAGACCTCCAGGGCAGCGCTAGGGGAGGACACGTGGCTAGGGCAGGGCTGGGGGAGGACACGTGGCTGACACGAGTCGTGACCGCAAAGCCCGACTTTAGTCCCGGTTGGTGTTACCAACCGGGACTAAAGAAGCACACGGATCATGTGTTTCTTTCAAGCGCTTGTGAGACGTTGGATCAGGGGTGTGTTTCTTTTGAGGAATTGTGAGTTGTTGGATCAGCAGTATCACGACCACTTCGTGAGCCACATGACCCGGTTGGTGTTACCAACCGGGACTAAAGAAGCACACGTACCCTATATATAGCCCCCTCCCGGACATGTTCAGCACTCAGTGTCTACTCATTGTATTTCATTTTGGCAGTACAGGGGTAGCAGAGAGCAAGATTTCTGAGAGTCAGGAGTTCCTAGAGCTACGCTGAAGGTGAACCCTCCCCTCGGTTGGATCCAAGCAGCGGCAAGGATCTCTGATGATTAGCAACATCCCCAACACTTCTTCGGATGGTTGCAAATCATCAGAGACGTATTGCCGCTGTTTGGATCGAAGGCCGATTTGCCGTCTCATGACCACGCGATGATTTGCCGATTTGCCGGTCAGAGTGGCCACTGGAGAAGGTAGGCAGGGGAAACCGTATGTTTAATACATTCCATAGAATGCATTACATAAAAGGTTTAATACATTATTACTGTGAAGGGCGGAATTTCATGAAACTTATTATAATCTTCTGACATGTCTGGTGCACCAAAAATTAGTGTTTAGATATCTCTTCTGAGTTTTCAGGACATAGTTACATAAAAGGTTTAATACATTATTACACATCAGCAACAACATCCCTATCTAGTGTTCACTTTTTCTTCTTGTGTGTCCCTTTCTTCTGATTGCGTCGTAGCCATGGACATTCTTCATCATTTAACACGATGCTTGGGTCAGTTTTCACTTTGAAGGGCGGAATTTCATCAAACTTATTGTAATCTTCTGACATGTCTGTCTTGTCCTCCACTCCCACGATGTTTCTTTTTCCTGAAAGAACTATGTGGCGCTTTGGCTCATCGTATGATGTACCGGCTTGCTTATCTTTTCTTTTTTCGGTCTGGAAGACATGTCCTTCACATAGAAAACCTGAGCCACATCATTGGCTAGGACGAATGGCTCGGTGCGGTACGCAAGATTCTTGAGATCCACTGTAGTCATTCCGTACCGCCGGTCTATCTCTACCCCGCTTGACAGGTTGACCCATTTGCACTGAAACAAAGGGATCTTAAAAGAAGGTCCATAGTCAAGTTCCCATATCTGCTGTATGCAACCATAATATGTGTCCTTTGTCCCATCGTCGTTTGTTGCATCAAAGCGGACACCACTGTTTTGGTTAGTGCTCTTTTTGTCTTGGGTTTCCGTGTAAAATGTATTCCCATTTATCTCGTACCCTTGGAAAGTCAATATAGTCGAAGATGGTGACTTGGCCAACAAGTATAGCTCTTGTCCAACAGTGTTGTTATTAATGAGATGTGTACGCAACCAACTGCCGAAAGTATCCACGTGTTTCCCTTTAATCCAGAAGTTAGTCTCCTCCGGGTATTGGGAGCGTAAAATATCCATGTGTTTCACGATATACGGAGCCACCAATCTGGAATTTTGTAGAACTGTGTAGTGTGCTTGAGTGAAAGAATGCCCGTCCATACATCTTGTTGCTTTCTTTCCTAGCGTGCCTTTTCCACGCAGTCTCCCTCATGGCGCGATTGAGGAACACCGATCGGCTTAAGATCAGGAATAAAGTCAACACAAAACTCAATGACCTCCTCTGTTCCATAGCCCTTGGACATGCTTCCTTCTGGCCTAGCACGGTTATGAACGTATTTCTTTAAGACTCCCATGAACCTCTCAAAGGGGAACATGTTGTGTAGAAATACAGGACCGAGAATGGAAATCTCTTCGACGAGGTGAACTATGAGGTGCGTCATAATATTGAAGAAGGACGGTGGAAACACCAACTCGAAGCTGACAAGACATTGGACCACACCCGTCTGTAAACTTGGTAGAGTTGCTGGATCGATTACCTTCTGAGAAATTGCATTCAGGAATGCACATAGCTTCACAATGGGTACTCGAACGTTTTCCGGTAGAAGCCCCCTCAATGCAACCGGAAGTAATTGTGTCATAATCACGTGGCAGTCATGAGACTTCAGGTTTTGGAACTTTTTCTCTGCCATGTTTATTATTCCCTTTATATTCGACGAGTAGCCAGACGGGACCTTGATACTGCTCAGGACTTGAAAAAAGATCTCCTTCTCTTCTTTGGTAAGAGCGTAGCTGGCAGTACCTTGGTACTTCTCTGGATTCAGGTTGTCTCGTTCGTGCGTACTTTGCTGGTCCTGCCGTGCATCCGATGTATCTTTCGTCTTCCCATACACGCCTAAGAAGTTTAGCAGGTTCACGCAAAGATTTTTCGTCACGTGCATCACGTCGATTGCAGAGCGAACCTCTAGGATTTTCCAATAGGGTAAATCCCAAAATATAGATTTCTTTTTCCACAAGGGTACGCGCTTGTTAGCGTCTTTTGGAACATTTAGACTGCCAGGACCCTTTCCAAATATTACTTCCAAATCCTTGACCATGCCATATATAACATCACCATCAGGGCGTGTAGGCTTCGTTCGGTTATCTGCCTCACCTTTGAAATGCTTGCCTGGCTTTCTTACGGGATGCCTGTTTGGAAGAAATCGACGATGACCAAGGTACACATTCTTGTTACCTAAATATATACTGTCAGTCTTATCTAAACAGTGCGTGCATGCATTGTATCCCTTGTTTGACTGTCCTGAAATGTTACTAAGAGCAGGCCAATCATTGATGGTTACAAACAGCAACGCTCGTAGGCCAAATTCCTCCTGTTTGTACTCATCCCACACACGTACGCCTTCGTCAGACCACAACTGTAAAAGTTCGTCAACTAATGGCCTCAGATACACATCAATGTCGTTGCCGGGTTGCTTCGGGCCTTGGATAAGCACTGGCATCATAATATACTTTTGCTTCATGCACAACCAAGGAGGAAGGTTATAGATACATAGAGTCACGGGCCAGGTGCTATGACTGCTGCTCTGCTCCCCAAACGGATTCAAGCCATCTGTACTTAGACCAAACCTTAAGTTCCTTGCGTCAGCTGCAAATTCCCCAAACGCACTGTCGATGTTTCTCCACTGAGACCCATCAGCGGGGTGTCTCAGCATCTCGTCTTCCTTACGGTCTTCTTTGTGCCATCGCAACAACTTGGCATGCTCTTTGTTTCGGAACAAACGTTTCAACCGTGGTATTATAGGAGCATACCACATCACCTTCGCGGGAACCCTCTTCCTGGGGCTCGGCTCGCCCTCAACATCACCTGGGTCATCTCGCCCGATCTTATACCGCAATGCACCGCATATCGGGCATGCATTCAAATTCTCGTACTTCTCACCGCGGTAGAGGATGCAGTCATTGATGCATGCATGTATCTTCTCCACCTCTAATCCTAGAGGGCAGACAATCTTCTTTGCTTCGTATGTATTGTGCGGCAATTCATTATTCCTTGGAAGACTCTTCTTAAATATTTGTAGCAACTCCTGAAATGCCTTGTCAGATATTCCATTCTTTGCCTTCCACTGCAGCAATTCCAGGGTGGTACCCAGCTTTTTCTGGCCATCTTCACAATTTGGGTACAACAATTTTTTGTGATCCTCTAACATGCGCTCCAACTTCGACCACTCGTTTTCACTTCCGCACTTCATCTGTTCATCAAGAATGACCCGACGAAGATCATCATCATCGGACTGATCAACAATGACCTCGAGCTCAACTTCGTCTTCCCCCATTGTAGTATCACCGTGTTCAGAGAACACAGGATAGTTGTCATCATCCTCTTCTTCAGGGTCTTCCATTATTACCCCTCTTTCTCCATGCTTGGTCCAACAAAAATAATTGGGCATGAAGCCTTGTCGCAACAAGTGGGAGTGTATGGTTCTTACGCTCGGGTAATTCCTCGTATTCCGACATTCATCACATGGACAAATCATAAAACCATTCTTCAGCTTGTTTAACTTAACCACATCGAGAAAACGATGCATGCCATCAATGAACTCGGGACAGCGTCGATCACCGTACATCCATTCTCGGCTCATCTGCATTACATAAATACATCAAAAACCATTACACCAGCTAAATAATGAATAGAGATACGTGACCAAATTAATTAATACAAGTTCATCACATTAAAACCAAAGTAGAGTAGTGCCCAAATGTAATACATAGTTCTCACGAAACATACATCAATCGAAACTAACATACAACTATCTAAAGAATTTAAATCCAACAACAAATGCGATCAGAATCGCAACCAAGGTAACTATTGAACCAACAGCATAATGATACCAAGCCTCTTGACTAATGACATATTTTCTAATCTTTTTAAGCTTGAAGCGCATTGCATCCATCTTCATCTCGTGAGCAGCGACGACGTCGGCAAGCTCGACCCCGTGAGCATCAACGATGTCGGCAATCTTCAAGTCCAATACCATCTTCTCTTCCAGGCATTGGAGACGAAGATCTTCACTTATCTTCAATTTTGCTTTCAAATCGTTGTTTTCTTTTTTTAAAACTCGACAATAGGGTCGGCTGGAATTTCCGGTTCAACTACCTCCTAAATAAAAATATATCTATGTCAAGTTGGTCGTCATGATTGTTATAAACACGAAACAAAATAAATAGTTATAAAAATATACCACATCCGAATCATAGACCGGACGAGGGCCGACGGGGACGGATATCAAAACCATGACACTATACATATAAAAAAACATAAGAAAATTATACAAGAAATAATTATGCATTTAAATCATATAACTAACATTTTTAAAATAAAAGATAAAAAAGAGGCTCACCGAGGTGGTGTCGGTGACGGAGCGGGCGGCGATCGACGGCGGTGAGGAAGGGGACGAGACGACACTATATAAAACCACAAATTATACTTTAATTTGAGCTCAAAATGCATATAAAACAAATGAAATCCCTAACTTAGTCATTTCATCAAACATCTTGCAAGCACCACCAAAATCAAACTTGCTAAACTTGCACGAAAATGAGCTAAACTTGAAATGCCGGAAGAGAAGATGAAGTTGCTAACCCTTATATATGTAGGTGCCACCAATCTTGGAAGTTGTTGGAGAAAAAAGGGATGAATTTGAGCTTGGGAGAGCATAGAGAGAGGAAAATGGATTGAATTCGAGCTCAAAATGGAGCTGGCTCGGGGTGGAAGAAGTGTTATAGTGTCCGAGACCTTTAGTACCGGTTGGTAATAACAACCGGTACTAAAGGTCTCGCCGTGGGGCCACCAACCGCGGCCGCATGTGCCGCGTGGCTCCAACTCTTTAGTACCGGTTGGTTTTAGCAAACCAACCGGTACTAAAGGTCCTCGCCGCGGTGCCCCTGCTGGCACACGAACGCAACCGGTGCTAATGCCCCCCTTTAGTACCGGTTTTGCGCACCGTTGCCCCCTTTTCTACTAGTGTAGGTACGCTAGTTAGGTGACAAGTGGTCCATGCAACTGGTATTCGATACGAGTGGTCTGTAGTCGGCAGGACACTATAATAACAATATAACATGACTTTCATTAAATAACATATTATTAGCTAGTTACACTTGGGGCAATACACAATGAGGCTGTCATCATCTCTGGGGGTTGCGGTCGTCAGAATCTGAGTTTTCACCGGACTTGCAACAGAAATAGATGTAGTCATCGCCATGCTCGAGATAGAATACTCACCTCGTCATGGGTTCCATCCCGTAGAAATGTAACAATTGTCTCAAATGAGGGTCAACAAAATAGATTTAGTCGACCTCATTGGTGACAAGAACCTTGTAGTTCTTAGTGGACACTGTCATCTAGATTGGGTTGACCTCAAATGTACAGTGGTCATTACTGGCAACGTTGACATGCTCCAAAACGTGACTTCTTTTGAGACTCACACTCTTATTTACTGTATTATAACATGTACATAGTCTCACATATGTTTGGTTTTAACCAACGACACCTGAATCCAATGCTATCAAAGTATATCCGCTCCGGATCAAGTGAAGATTGACGAGGGAGCAACTAAAAGATCCGGAAGACCAAGTTAAACAACGGAAAATGAATCATTCTCAACTATAAGGAGTGCCAACAATTCTACGGATTAAGATTCAGCCTTGGCCATTCCAAGAAATGTATGGATTTTCTCAACCAATGGACTGCCTACTAGAGAACTGATCGATTCATCTTCAATGCTGTGATAAAGAAAATAGTCACTCTGTCCAAATATACAGGGCACATAAATTTGGCAAAAGAATCATTTCGACCCAATATATAGAAGAGAATATCAATCACTACAATATTGAATAAATACATTGTAAACATTTTTCTCAAACTCAATTTTATAGTTTTCAAATATTTTGCAACCCAGCTCACTGGACACAAATCCTCTAGTGCTACTCCTTTCCGCCCTTTTCATGGGTACCTTTTCCATGTTTCCGGCGGAGAGGGCTCCCTGCGCTGCCTGACAGTCTGCCCCGCCGCTCGCATCCCTTCCGTGATCGTCCCCGCGCCGCCGCACACAAAAAACACCACTTTCCATCGTCCTTCCACGGTTCCAACCCACCAGTGTGTGCGTTCTACAGTCCACCAGGAGCAAGATGATGGCGGCAGGAGCCCACAGGTTCATGCCGGAGGGGGCGACGGCGCTGGAAATCCCCACCGACCGCCCATCCTTCGTCACCGGCCTGTCCTACGGGGGCCCTCCGGCCTTCACCGCCGTCTTCCTACAGTCGGAGACGCCCACGGGACGCCCGGCCTCCGACGTAGTGTACATCTACCTCACCCCAAATCCCGCGGCTGAGTGCCAGGCGCGGCGCATCGCCTACACCTACATCACCCCGGAGACGGCCCCGTGCCACGCCGAGCCGGGCCCCTTCATCCGCCTCGTCTTCCGCACCCTCGCCCTCGACCTGCCGCAGACCTTCGAGGTCCGCGCGTCCTCCTCCTTCGGCGTCGACGCGACGATGCGCTTCCGCACGCCCGACGACCGGGAGGCGGCCATGCGCCGGCAGCCGTTCGTGCTCGACGGCGCCACGGTGAAGCTGCTGCGCGAGGGGGAGACCTCTGTTAGAAATCGCTCTCTGAAACTCTCTCTGACAGAAGAACAAGATGAACACGAGACAGGGGTTTTGCGTTGCGTGAAACGTTGCAACTTTTCGTGGGTTTTCTCTCTTCTTATTTGTACTCCGATCGATCCTAACTTAGCGCCACGACCTGTCTGACTGGTTCGCGCCATCCCACGAACGCCATGATCGGGTCCAAGTCCTACAAGCACGTCACGCACAACGATCGCGAGCTCTTGCCTCTAACTGAAAACAAACGGCTAACTGAACTTTGACTGAATCAAAACAAACCTAGCTACTGTCTAACGACTAGATTAGGTTGCCAACAAATCACCCCCCTAATCTTGTCGTTGCTGTTTATTTCCTTATTACCTCAGTCATGCCGATCCTCTTCCTAAGCCCCTGGAACGCCACACGCCCAAGTGCTTTCATCAGAATATCTGCTGGTCATTCGTCCGAACGTACTCAATGTCGATCTTCCCCTCCTCCACGCTCTCACGGATGAAGTGATATCTGATCTCGATGTGCTTGCTTCGCTCATGGAAGACTGGGTTCTTCGACAGAGATATCGCTGACTTGTTGTCGACGAGCAACTGCGGCTTCTCTGCATCTTGGTTCAGAAGCTCGCCGAGCAATCGCGCCAGCCAAATTCCTTGACATGCAGCAGTGGTGACAGCAATGTACTCAGCTTCACACGATGATATCGCCACCACCCTTTGCTTTTGCGACTACCAGCTCACGGGGTTCTCGCCGAGGAAGAAGAACGTGTCTGACGTGCTCTTCCGGTCTTCAGTGTCCCCGGCGTGATCTGAATCACTGTACCCATCAGCTTCAGTCCTCCTTTGCCACACACGTATGCGCAGCCGTGATCCAGCGTCCCTGCTATGTACCGCAGCAGGTGCTTGACTGCAGCAAGGTGATCAGCTGCAGGTGCCTCCATAAACCAGCTCAAATATCCGACAGCAAATGTTATGTCTGGCCTCGTATGCGTCAGGTAACGCAGTCCACCGATGATGCTCCGGTAGTACGTCACGTCCACTGGGTCCCCGACGCCGTTCTTGCTCAGCTTCGGTCTGGCCTCCATTGGTGTACTGACAGGATTGCAGTCTGACAGTCCGGCACGCTCCAGCAGGCGCTTGGCGTACGCCGCCTGGCATAGCGTGATCCGGTCGCGTTCCTGCTGGACTTCAATCCCGAGGTAGAAGCTGAGCTTACCCAAGTCGCTCATGTGGAACAGCTTGGTCATCTGCTGCTTCCTAGCGCCCCGTCTGTACACGGCGTGCTCCGACGGACAGCGCTCGAACCCGAGATTGTTCAGGCTGTCGTCGAGCTTCGCGTTCCACGCCCTCGGAGCTTGGCGCAGGCCGTACAGCGCCTTGCGGAGGCGCAGCACCTTGTCCTCCTCGCCGGCCATGACGTATCCCGGCGGCTGCTGTACGTACACTTCCTCGAGCAGCGCGAACTTTACGTCCATGTGGTGCACTTGCCAGTCATGATGCGCAGCGAGCGGAACCAAGACACGCACCGAGTCCATCCGCGCCACGGGCGCGAACACGTCCTCGAAGTCCACGCCTTGACGCTGGACGCATCCCTTCGCCACCAACCTCGCCTTGTGCTTCACCACGACGCCGTGAGTGTGCTTCTTCAATTTGTAGACTCATTTTAGTCCGATCGCACGATGCCGGGCGGGAGCGAGCACAGCTCCCACGTGCCGTTGTCGATGATGCTCTTCATCTCTTCTTCCATGGCATCGTGCCAGCCCTTCTTAGAGCTGGCCTCGTTGTACGATCCCGGTTCCTCTGCAGCAAGCAGGCAGGACGGCGTCTCCTCCTCCTCACTGACAAGGACGTAGTCACGGAGTCGTGTGTTGGGCTGCACGATCCCATCCTTTGCACGTGTGCACATGGCGTGCCTGTTTGCCGCTGCACCGTCAGTGTTCGCAGCAGGAACTTCTTCGGAAAATTCAGGTTCAGCTGTTGGTGAGGCAGTCATGGCGCCACCTGAGCCTGGCGTCGCGGTCGTGGCACCGGCAGTGCTTGGCGTCGCAGGTACGTGTGTCGACGCGCTCGGTGTCGCTAGTGTCGCAGGTGTCGTGGTCGTTGTGTCCCTCGTGGACTTCGTGATGCTGGCCTCCTGCCAGTCCATCTGTTCGACGATGAAGGAGTCCATCGCCGGCGTCTGTTCTAAAGGGGTTCGTAGCAGAAAATAATAATTTTTCTAACTAGTGAATACCAAAACATAGCCAGGATTTATCTATCTAGTAATGCGGTAACGGAGCGGAACATCGATAACGTACCCTCGTAGATCGATAAGCGGGAATTACGCTCCCGCACAAGCGTTGCCGAAGTAGACGACGTAGCCGACCTCGAGGTCGCGAAGAACTTGACGCGACGAAGATGAAGACCGGCGCGACGATGACGCCTCCGGCGCCCCAAGTGTGGCGCCTCCGAGTACTCACACACGTGCGGAGCTCGATGACAACCCCCGGTCTCTCAGATCCAGCTGAGATCGCAGGAGTAAAACTTTTGGTGGAATTCCGCAGTACGACGGCGCACGCGGTATAGCTTTAGTGAGAGAGAGAAAGAAAGCGGGCGGAGAATTAACTCAGGCCGGCATATACAAATTAATTGTATTTTTAGATATATTAAAACAATTAATATGTCTTTCTTTATATAGGGGGTGTGCAACAGGACGCGGATTTTGTGAGCCCGGGCTCGCTCGCTCCTGGCATACGTGCCGACGCGGTACTGGATGGCTGTGGTGCCAGGCTGGAGTAGGAGGGCGTTGGTGTATGTCTATGATTCTGGTACAGGAATGGTATACAGCGCGTGTACTGCAGCGTAAAGGCTTGAGTAAATTCATGGGCATTGATTGTGGAGCTGTGACAGTGCGTGCGTTTTACTTTCTACTGAGAGGGGTATGACCGTATGAGTGTATGGAACATGTCCGTGCGTTAAGGCTCGGTGACAGCATGGCCCGAGCGAGGGCAAACGAAAATCGTGACGAGGAGGTTTTGCCCTCGATCCGTGACAAAACGTCTAGGCCAATGCATGCATTTCCTTCGGATCATTAATTGGCAACATGCACGATGATCATGCTGGACGAGAAAATTCAGGAGCTAATGGAGTGAATGAAATTGGCGGAAATTCACATTGCCTCCCGAGCATTTCAAAAGGATCTGAAAAAAATTGACGACGAATATATACAAAAGTTTTACGTATGTGCCAAGTTTTGTGGTAAAATAACATTTGTGAGGCTATGTCCAAAAAATAAATCAGTGGCTGAATTGAGATTTAAGAAATATCTTTTTGGAGTGTTGATTTTGTTTTTTTCTCATGGAGCACCACACATTGAATTCCATCACGAAACTTGCCACGTATGTAAACTTTTGTATATGTTCATGGAAAAAAGTTTATAATTTTTTTGAAATGTTTACTAATTTTTCAAAAAAAAAATATTCTGTCCGGAGCATGTGAGCTCGGGAGTCAAAACACCACTCTCTGAAATTGGAAATTGGACGTTACTTTTTCATGAGAGATATGAATAGCCCACCAAAGTATGACTTAGTAGGCACAACATAATAGCTCTCCGGATCTATAAACAAAACAAGACTGGAGTAAATCCCATGAATCATGGAAATATTTTTTGTTGGATAGAAGCTTTTACCCGGACGGTAGAAACATTGTTTTCCGTATGATTTTCTATTTTTTTGAAGGAATCTTTCCCGTATGATTTTCTTCTAATTGGTTGAATCAGTACCTTCGGGGCGGAAACAATTCTTGCAAATTAATCCTCAGACCATAGTAAAGTAAAAAATGTAAGATCGGATCACAATTACCCACAGAACAAACGCATAGTTAGACCACGTGAGTTTTATCTAACAATGTGAGCTACATCTAACATGTGGATGCGCTTTAAAAGTTGCACATGGGCAACTGAGTTTTTTTTAACATAGGTTTGAACTGAGAAAATATTCACATGGCACAAAAATGTTCACATACAACAAAATCGTGGGCTGGCGTACTTGATTGAGAATTGAGCTAATTCCTAATCGATTGAGTTTTAGACGCAATCTAATTATAATAACACATTCATAAATCCGGTGCATTCGGCACCAATTCTGAATATATGATTATCCTACTATCAGTACATATAATACATTCATAAACTTATCCATGTTTTTAAGTTAACACGAGAGTTTCAAAAAAATGAAAAGAAAAATATGGTGGGTTTGTACATACCATTATGAACCTTAGCAAAAAAAATCATAATTTTTCGGATTACATACCGGGACGGAAAAAGATAATTGCAGGGCGATGAGTAGAGCCCACCTTTCAGGATAGAAGCAATTCCGAAAAAAAAAAAAAAATGGTAGGTGCCTAGGTGGTACAGGTGATAGGGGGTGCAAAAAGCACATTCGGCCAGATTATGTCCCAAACTTATCAGGATTTTTAAATTATGTCAGGACCTTCCAAAAATTCAAAGTAAAAAACATGTGTTGATTTATGTGTGTGAACATTTGTTTTTCATATTTTGTCTGATTACATACCGAGAAAAAGGTTGTACATTTGCGATGAGCATTAGAGTACTGCTTTTCGGATGTACCAATTACGAAAATAAAAACACAATATCAGCTTACAAAATATATATGATACATTGTTTTTATATTTAAATAGATTTGGTGGGAAGTACTGGTGATAAGGGAGGTGACGTAAGAGCATCCCTAGCAGTAGCAGACATTTCTACCAGATAATTCCAAACCGTAATATCAGTTTCGGGATACCGAAGCTGGTTTTACGGTATATAAAATCGTCACGGGGAATAGATAATGGAAATTGGTACTGACATTTCGAAAAAGGACTTGATAAATTGTGCATGACGCCGAAGCTAGCTATGTCCCAAACTTTTCCGTATTATGAAATTATAACGAGAACTCCCGAAATTGAAATATGGTGATGTACTGCATAAACGCAAGGGGCACTTTTACCGCGGCGACTTGGTACAGATTTCTCCTAATCGTCGCCGGAGAAGGATCTGAATACTGCCGTTTCTGGCTCATTAAATGACCCTGCATGTTAACAGTGTTTCGTTAGGTACAGGTATTTTATACAACTACCAGTTCTGCGTACATTTTGTAATGATCCTGAGTACTACCTACCACTTTTAATGATCCTGAGTGTTGGATGTAGTGCAATTTCCGGGTCAAACGCGCTCGGGCACTCTAAGGAGTTTTCGGTGTGCAACACACCTTGCCTCCCCGGTGTGGGACTAAAAATTGGAGCAGCAGGGGTGGCCGGCCGGCCGGCCTGGCCGTGCCATGCATGGCATGCGTGGTGGCCATGGGCCCCATGCATGGCCCATGCGCCACACTATGCATGGTGCAGCCCCACATGGGCCCCACTTTGGCCCATTAAGTGGGCTACACTTATTTTCTCCATTTTTAATTAATATTAAATTAATATAAAATATATATAATTCATAATTTATATTTGTATATTATTTAATCTCCCGTGACTCCGAAACAATTTGCGGACCACCCGAACTTCCTTCGGACATTCCCGGAACCCTTCCGATACTACTGAAACCTTTTAAGATTATTTCTCTCTCCCTATTTCTATTATTCCAATAAATCCAAACGATCTCCAAGTGTCGGCAAGACCTTAAGCGTGTTACCCTACGGTTCGAGAATACTCCAGACATGATCGAGACCCTTTGCTCGCCAATGACCGCCAGGGAGACCTGGATGCCTGTGACGGTCCCTGTGCATTCTACGAATATCGTCGTTGAACCATAAACATGATATTCATTCCTTTTGTTCCTTCGATACTACCCTAGTCCGAGATATGATCGTGAACATCCGATGTTCTGTTTTATCTCGTTACCGACAAGGGTTAATTAACTAGTTCTGTGATATTACATCCCCATGACCTAGTCATACGCTGCACAGCTTTTCAGATGTAATCTCACCGAGTGGGCCCAGAGTATCTTTCCATCACGAGAATGAACAAATCCCGCTCTTGATCCATATGCCTCAACATACCCTTTTGTGATCCACAAGATACACATTTATAGTCACCCATTTATGGACTGACGATTGATGCACTTAGAGTATCCTCCGGGGCAGCAATTAATACGATCTCACGGTCTGAGAAATAGGCTATCATATTTCTTTCCTATTGCAAATGATGAACATTGTGATACGATCCTATTGCAATACTTTGTTGGGTATGTCCACCACCTTATTCTACTAATAAGATGACCTCATTGTCAACCGACGTGACTGTCTATGACCGGGAAATCTCGATCAACAGTTGCCCAATGAACTAGTTTATAGAGGCTTACTAGGGACTCTGGTTTTCTATATATCACACGTGTATTAACAATTCCGATTAATACAGTTATAGCATGATACAAAACATATTATAAACTTAATGAGATAATGCGATAAATACTCTATATTTATTTGCCTCTAGGGCATTTCTCCTTCATGTTCATCCGCACCGTCCGGCTTGCTCCAATCCCACGCAGCGTCCTCGTCGAAGACGACGTCACGGGATGCGTGGACGCGTCCCGCCGACGGCTGGTACACGCGGTACGCCGCGGAGCCGGGCTCGTACCCAAACAACACCATGGGCTGGCTCCTGTCGTCCAGCTTATGTGCGTTGGGGCGCGTCGTCTTCACGTGAGCGACACACCCAAAGGTGCGGAGATGGCGAACAGAGGGTCATTTGCCGCACCAGGACTCGTACGGCGTCATCTTCGCCACGCTCTTGGTCGTCGAACGGTTCAGCAGGTACACTGCCGTTGTCACTGCTTCTCCCCAGAACCGTGCGGGCACGCCCTTTGCTTTCATCAGGCTCCGTGCCATGCGAACGATGGTCTGGTTTCGCCGCTCGACCACCCCGTTCTGCTGAGGTGAGTACGGCGCCGTGAGCTGCCTCTGCACCCCCTGATCGGCGAAGTACTCCCCGAGGCTCGTGGAATTGAATTCCCCTCCACGATCGGTGCGCAGAGCCTTGAGGAGTTGCCTGACTCGAGCTCTGCTCGTGCCTGAAATTTCTTCAGTGCATCTTTGGTGCCTGGTTGACGGGAGAGTATTTGAGGATGATGATGATGGTGATGATGAGTACTTCCCCGGCAACGGCGCCAGAAAATAGCTTGATGGCTACGTGTTGGTGAACCCCAAGAGGAAGGTTATGATGTAGACAGCAGAAGTTTCCCCTTGAATAATCTACCCAAGGTTATCAATCCAGTAAGACTTGACGATCTATCGGAAGGTTGTTGATGTTGACTCCCCCTGGCGCTAGGGAGCTTGCACCAACGTGGAATCTGCACAGACACAAACCAGAACTTTGCCCAACACGAAACAGAGAGGTTGTCAATCTCTCCGGTCTTGCAGAAACAAAGAGTTAAACATATGGTGTGGAAAACAGCAGGAAAAATAGCAAGTAACAGGAAACAGATGATTGCAGCAGGTTGTGTAAACAGTATGAGGAAATTGGACCAGGGTCCACAGTTCACTAGCGGTGTCTCTCTCAGAACAGATAACTAGCATGTTGGGTAAACAAATTACAGCTGGGCAATTGACAAATAGAGAGGGCATAACAATGCAATACATGCCAAGATGTCTACTATGAAATCTAGTTGGGCATTACAAAAAAGTACATAGACCGTTATTCCAACCGCATCTATGCCTAAATAATCCACCTTCAAGGTAGCATCCGCATCCTATTCAGTATTAAGTTGCTAACAACAGATTATTGCATGAAGTAAAGTGTGTAATGTAATCAATACAAGTGCCTTGGACACTGCACCAATGTTTTATCCCTAGTAGCAACAGCACATCTACCATCTTAGACCTTTCTGTCACTGATCCAGATATCTAGAGACTGAACCCACTATCGAGCATAAATACCCCCTCTTGGAGTCACAAGCATCTACTTGGCCAAAGCATCTACTAGCAACGGAGAGCATGCAAGATCAAGAGCACATAGATAAACAACTTGAATGAACATGGTATCAATATTCATCGGATACCAGCAAACACAACATCTAGCATTACAATAAGATGATCTTGATCATGTAGGCAGCTCACAAGATCTAAACATGGAGGCACAAGGTAGAGAGACAACCATCTAGCTACTGCTATGGACCCGTAGTCCAGGGTTGGACTACTCACGCATCACTCCGGAGGCAGGCATGGTGATGTAGAGCCCTCCGGTGACGATCTCCCTCGGCAGGGTGCCGGGAAGAGCTTCAGAACTCCTCCGATCTGAGATTGACGATGACGGCCGCGACGGAACTTTTCGTGGAATATGATCGACCGTAATAGGGTTTTCGCGTCGCGGAGAATATATAGGCAAGAGGCAGCGTCGGTGGCCGAGGGGGGCCACCACGCCATAGGGGGGCGCGGGCCCACCCTGGGCCGCGCCCTAGTGTGGCGTGGCCCCCTGGTGGGTCTGCTCCGACTCCCCTTTGGACTCCGTGATCTCCTCGTGATATTATTGACGTTGTCTTTTGTTTCGTCTAATTCCGAGAATATTTCCTTAATAGATTTTCTGAAACCAAAAATAGCAGAAAACAGGGAACTGGCACTGTGGCATCTTGTTAATAGGTTAGTCCCAAAAATGCATAAAAATGATATAAAGTGTAACCAAAACATGTAGCAATTGATATAATATCAGCATGGAACATCAAAAATTATAGATACGTTTGACACGTATCAATCTTGCGCCTCGTCCTTCGTTGCAAGCAGGCGCAGCCGCATGAACCTGCTCTTGTCATCGACAAGGAGCAAGAAATAGTGCTTGCCTCCAGCGTTGGAGGCGAGATCGGCCCGCACAGATCTGCGTGGACGAGTGATACGTCTCCAACGTATCCATAATTTCTGCTGTTCCATGCTTATATTATACCATTTGCTACATGTTTTATATACACTTCATATCACTTTTATGCATTTTCTGGGACTAACCTATTAACAAGATGCCACAGTGCCAGTTCCCTGTTTTCTGCTGTTTTTGGTTTCAGAAAGTTACTTCTGGAAATATTCTCGGAATTGCACGAAACAAAAGGCCAAGTCCCTATTTTTCCAACACGTACACGGAGTCCGAAGGAGAGACGAAGAGCCACGAGGTGGCCAAACCACAGGCGGCGCGGCAGGGGCCCACCGCGCCGCCTGGTGGTTTGGGCCCCTCGGGGGTCCGCCGACATCGCCCCTTCGCCTATTTATTCCCCGAGACGTGAAAACCCTAAAACACCGAGCCTTTCATCCAGAACATATTCGCTGCCGCCGCCGTCGTCAACCCTAACTCGGGGGGTTCTGAAGCTCTTCCCGGCACCCTGCCGGAGAGGGGAATCATCACCGGAGGGCTCTACATCGCCATGCCCGCCTCCGGAGTGATGCGTGAGTAGTTCATCCTTGGACTATGGGTCCATAGCAGTAGCTAGATGGTTGTCTTCTCCACTTGTGCCATCATGTTTAGATCTTGTGAGCTGCCTATCATGATCAAGATCATCTTATTGTAATGCTACATGTTGTGTTTGCTGGGATCTGACTTATATTGATACCTATGTGGAGCTGAATATTATATTATCATGTCTATGTCATTTGTGATCTTGCATGCTCTCCGTTACTTGTTGAAGCCTTGGCCAAGTGAATACTTGTGACTCCAAGAGGGGGTATTTATGCATGATAGTTGGGTTCAACCTCTATTTAACCTGGGATAGTGACAGCAAGTTCTAAGGTTGTAGATGTGTTGTTGCCACTAGGGGTAAAACAGCAATGCTTTATTCAAGGATGAATGTATTGTTTACATTACGCACATTACTTAATGCAATTGTCTGTTGCTTGCAACTTAATACTGGAAGGGGTACGGATGTTAACCGGAAAGTGGACTATTTAGGCATAGATGCATGCTGGATAGCGGTCTATGTACTTTGTCGTAATGCCCAAATGAATCTCATAGTAGACACCACAACTCACACATGCATGTTATATGCACTTATCAATTGTCAATTGCCCAGCTGTAATTTGTTTACCCAGCATGTTAGTTATCTTATTGGAGAGACACCACTAGTGAACTGTGGACCCCGGTCCATTCTTTTACATCTGAAATACAATCTACTGCAATCATTGTTCTCTACTGTTTTATGCAAACAAACATCATTTCCATTCGATACGTTTAACCCTTTGTTTTCAGCAAGCCGGTGAGATTGACAACCTCACTGTTAAGTTGGGGCAAAGTAATTTGATTGTGTTGTGCAGGTTCCACGTTGGCACCGGAATCCCTGGTGTTGCGCCGCACTACACTCCTTCACCAACACCTTCGAAGCAACCTCGTTTTCCTACTGGTTCGATTAAACCTTGGTTTCATACTGAGGGAAAACTTGCTGCTGCACTCATCATACCTTCCTCTTGGGGTTCCCAACTGACGTGTGACGTACAAGCATTGTTTCTGGCTGTTGCCGGGGAGATATTCCCTCGTCAACTTAGCGCTAGCAACACGTTTTCTGGCGCCGTTGCCGGGGAAAACCGAATTGCTTCTGCAAGGGGAGTCTCTCACACCCAATCTCTTTACTTTGTTATTTGTCTTGCTTAGTTTATTTTTATTTAGTCTTGTTTGCTCTCTTTATCAAAAACACAAAAAAATTAGTTACTTGTTTAATTCGGTTTGATTTTGTTTTTCAAAATGAATGCTCCTGAAGTTGAAGTTCGTTCTTTTAGGCAACTAGGAGGTGAAAATTTGAAAGATGCTTGGTATAGAATTAGTGATGCTCATCATAGATGTACTAAGAAACACTCTACCACTATCCTCCTTAGGAACTTTTATGTTGGTATCTCTAGTTGGTATAGGTATGTTCTAGACACTCTTACAGGTGGAAATTTCTTGGGTACTCCTGCTTTAGAAGCCTGTAATATTATTGAAAGTTTGGTAGGAACACCACCCACTAAAGATATTAAAATTGAGATCACCTTGGAGGATGTTATAAATAAGTTAGACTCTATGGAGAATTTTTTTCCAAATTTTCTTGATTGTATTGGTAAGACTAATGAATCAATAGCCACCATCAATGAAAGAATCACTGTTCTTGAGGATAATAATATCCATGACACCCAAAATCATAGAATTGATGAGTTAGAGGAAGCTATTGAAACCTTAAGTTCAACCTTTACTTCTCTTAAGTCTAAAAAGGAGAAAGTTTATGTGGGTAGAGAGCAAAAGTTTATGTATGTTCCTAAAGTGCCAAAACCAAAGACTCATTATGAGCTTAAAATTGATAAAACTTTTAGTACGGTTAAAGGTAATGAAACACCTCCAGGAACATCTAAGATACCCATTGTTACAAGCTGTGTGTTGGAAGAAGCTTTTGATGATTTGAATGATTTGCCACTTGACAACACTTGATTTTCACTTTCTGCGCCTAGCTGAAAGGCGTTAAAGAAAAGCGCTTATGGGAGACAACCCATCGTTTTTATTTGCTGTTATTTTTGTTTTCTTTGAGTCAAGGAGTTTTGTTACTTCTGTAGCAACTCCTTTGTATCTTTATTTTATCGCAATGTTGTGCCAAGTAAAGTTCTATATTGAAAGTTGATGCAAGATTTGGATTTCTGCGCAGTGACAGATTTTTAGCTGTCACGGATTTGAGCTTATCTCCCTGTAGAAAATTCAAAAAATTCTGAAAAAATCACGCATATTCCTGAGATATGTACGCAACTTTCATTATTTTAGGCCAGATCCATCTGAGCAACTTAAGTGCCTCGAAAAAATTCGTCATTCCAGACTGTTCTGTTTTTGACAGATTCTGCCTTTTGTTTTGCATTCGCTCTTTTACTGTGTTTGTGTGGATTTCTTTGCTCCACAAAGCATTGGTGGCTGTAGCTAATGTCCAGAAGCTTTGGGATTGATTGTATCATTACAGAATATGAGAATTTTTGATTATGCACTAACCCTCTAATGAGAACTGTCTTGAGTTTGGTGTGAAGGAAGTTTTCAAGGATCAAGCGAGAAGGGTGATATTATGTGATCAAGAAGAGTGAAAAGCCTAAGCTTGGGGATGCCCCCGTGGTTCATCCCAACCATATTCAGAGAGACTCAAGCGTCTAAGCTTGGGGATGCCCAAGGCATCCCCTTCTTCATCAACAAACTTATCAGGTCATCTCTAGTGAAACTATATTTTAATTCTTTCACATCTTATGCGCTTTACTTGGAGCGTCTGTGTGTTTTTATTTTTGTTTTTGTTTGAATAAATTCGGATCCTAGCAATCCTTGTGTGGGAGAGAGACACGCTCCGCTTTTTCATGTGAATACTCATGTTCTTCACTTATATTTGTTGAGTATTCTTAACTAGCTACTGCAGTGCTTTTAGCTCCTGTTTTTCATGCATCTCTTCGAGCTGTTAGCACTTGTTTATAAATACTCTCTTGCTGCATTATATTATCATTTGGAGAGTTTATGTTTAAATAAATTGATTGGTGTTTGTTTGGAAGAAAGAAAATGCTACATGTAGTAGTTGGTATTGGAAAAGACATATGCATTCTTGTAGATCATTGTCTTGTTTCGATTTGATGCTTTGCAATTGTTTTGAGCTCTCAAGTAGATCATGTTTAAGCTCTTGCATCATGTAGTTAAAGCCTAGTAGTGGAGAACTACCGTAGAGCTTGTTGAGACTTGGGATGCATATTTGTTCTCTCTAAGGTCTAGATATTTTCTGGTAAAATGTTTGAGCAACAAGGAAGACAGTGTAGAGTCTTATAATACTTGCAATATGTTTTTATGTGATTCTTGCTGTACCGGTTTATACTTGTGTTTGCTTCAAACAACCTTGCTAGCCTAAACTCTGTACTGAGAGGGAATGCTTCTCGTGCATCCAAAACTTGAGCCAAAACCCATGCCATTTGTGTCCACCATACCTACCTACTATGTGGTATTTCCTGCCATTCCAAGTAAATATTTCATGTGCTACCTTTAAACTATTCAAAACTTTATTACTCCTTATTTGTGTCAATGTTTTATAGCTCATGAGGAAGTATGTGGTGTTTTATCTTTCAATCTTGTCATTTACTTCTGACAGACTTTCACCAATGGACTAGTGGCATATACATCCGCTTATCCAATAATTTGCAAAAAGAGCTGGCAACGGGGTGCCCAGCCCCAATTAATTACAACTTTCATTAATAATTCTCTTCACATGTTTTGCCCTGATTTATCAGTAAGCAACTTAATTTGCAAATAGACACTCCTCCATGGTATGTGAATGTTGGAAGGCACCCGAGGATTCGGTTAGCCATGGCTTGTGTAAGCAAAAGGTTGGGAGGAGTGTCATCTATAAAGAAACTAAAATACATGTGTAAACAAAAGAGAAGAGGGATGATCTACCTTGCTGGTAGAGATAACGTCCTTCATGGGAGCCGCTCTTGAAAGTCTGGTTGACAAGGGGGTTAGAGTGCCCACTACCATTCGTTGACAACAACAAACACCTCTCAAATACTTATTTTGTGCTCTCTATATGCTTTCGAAAACTTAAAAAGCTCTAGCACATGATTTAATCCCTGCTTCCCTCTGCGAAGGGCCTATCTTTTACTTTATGTTGAGTCAGTTTACCTACTCCTTTCTATCTTAGAAGCAAACACTTGTGTCAACTTTGTGTGCATTGATTCTTACATGTTTACTTATTGCACTTGTTATATTGCTTTATGTTGACAACTATCCATGAGATATACATGTTACAAGTTGAAAGCAATGCTGAAACTTAATCATCCTTTGTGTTGCTTCAATGCCTTTTACTTTGAATCTATTGCTTTATGAGTTACCTCTTATGCAAAACTTTTTGATGCTTGTCTTGAAAGTACTATTCATGAAAAGTTTTTGCTTATATGATTCATTGTTTACTCTTTATCTATTTGTTAGCAAACTATAGATCATTGCTTTGAGTCACTTCATTCATGACATGAGCCTTGCAATATATTGATCAAGATTGTGTGAAAGCATGTCTCCTCAGAAATTATTTGTTGTTATCGTTTTACCTACTCGAGGACGAGTAGAACTAAGCTTGGGGATGCTTGATACGTCTCCAACGTATCCATAATTTCTGCTGTTCCATGCTTATATTATACCATTTGCTACATGTTTTATATACACTTCATATCACTTTTATGCATTTTCTGGGACTAACCTATTAACAAGATGCCACAGTGCCAGTTCCCTGTTTTCTGCTGTTTTTGGTTTCAGAAAGTTACTTCTGGAAATATTCTCGGAATTGCACGAAACAAAAGGCCAAGTCCCTATTTTTCCACACGTACACGGAGTCCGAAGGAGAGACGAAGAGCCACGAGGTGGCCAAACCACAGGCGGCGCGGCAGGGGCCCACCGCGCCGCCTGTGGTTTGGGCCCCTCGGGGGTCCGCCGACATCGCCCCTTCGCCTATTTATTCCCCGAGACGTGAAAACCCTAAAACACCGAGCCTTTCATCCAGAACATATTCGCTGCCGCCGCCGTCGTCAACCCTAACTCGGGGGGTTCTGAAGCTCTTCCCGGCACCCTGCCGGAGAGGGGAATCATCACCGGAGGGCTCTACATCGCCATGCCCGCCTCCGGAGTGATGCGTGAGTAGTTCATCCTTGGACTATGGGTCCATAGCAGTAGCTAGATGGTTGTCTTCTCCACTTGTGCCATCATGTTTAGATCTTGTGAGCTGCCTATCATGATCAAGATCATCTTATTGTAATGCTACATGTTGTGTTTGCTGGGATCTGACTTATATTGATACCTATGTGGAGCTGAATATTATATTATCATGTCTATGTCATTTGTGATCTTGCATGCTCTCCGTTACTTGTTGAAGCCTTGGCCAAGTGAATACTTGTGACTCCAAGAGGGGGTATTTATGCATGATAGTTGGGTTCAACCTCTATTTAACCTGGGATAGTGACAGCAAGTTCTAAGGTTGTAGATGTGTTGTTGCCACTAGGGGTAAAACAGCAATGCTTTATTCAAGGATGAATGTATTGTTTACATTACGCACATTACTTAATGCAATTGTCTGTTGCTTGCAACTTAATACTGGAAGGGGTACGGATGTTAACCGGAAAGTGGACTATTTAGGCATAGATGCATGCTGGATAGCGGTCTATGTACTTTGTCGTAATGCCCAAATGAATCTCATAGTAGACACCACAACTCACACATGCATGTTATATGCACTTATCAATTGTCAATTGCCCAGCTGTAATTTGTTTACCCAGCATGTTAGTTATCTTATTGGAGAGACACCACTAGTGAACTGTGGACCCCGGTCCATTCTTTTACATCTGAAATACAATCTACTGCAATCATTGTTCTCTACTGTTTTATGCAAACAAACATCATCTTCCATTCGATACGTTTAACCCTTTGTTTTCAGCAAGCCGGTGAGATTGACAACCTCACTGTTAAGTTGGGGCAAAGTAATTTGATTGTGTTGTGCAGGTTCCACGTTGGCACCGGAATCCCTGGTGTTGCGCCGCACTACACTCCTTCACCAACACCTTCGAAGCAAACCTCGTTTTCCTACTGGTTCGATTAAACCTTGGTTTCATACTGAGGGAAAACTTGCTGCTGCACTCATCATACCTTCCTCTTGGGGTTCCCAACTGACGTGTGACGTACAAGCATTGTTTCTGGTGCTGTTGCCGGGGAGATATTCCCTCGTCAACTTAGCGCTAGCAACGAGCTCAAGCACCTGCTCCGCTCGATTCAGCGCCGCTCGCGGGAATGATGCTCGACGTTGTTTCCCCGCGAGGCACGCTTCGCAGATGCGATCCACCTCGTCGAACAGAGGCAGACCGTGTACCATCTCCTGGCGTGCGAGCTGCCGTAGCGCCTGGAAGCCGAAGGCATATAGAGAGCATAAAATATTGTTTTGTAAGGTAATGGTGTATACAGGTGTCAACAAATTAGCAAATAGGCAATACTCTACTTCACTAGTTGATCAAACTTTACAAGAGCGGCTCCATGAAGGACGTTATTTCTACCAGGGGCAGATCATCCCTCTTCTCTTTGTTTACACACTTGTGAACATTGCTTGACTGACGAATCAGGGGCAAAAAGATGTGAAGAGAATTGTTTGGTTAAAGTTGCAATTAATTGGGACTGGGCACCCCGTTGCCAGCTCTTTTTGCAAAATTATTGGATAAACGGATGTATATGCCACTAGTCCAGGTGTGTAAAATTTGATCAACCAGGAAATAAAGACCACCTATCTACGTCCTTATGAGCTTTTCAAGTAGTGACACAAAAAGGAAATATAACAGTTTTGAGTAGTTAGTAGATAGCACATGAAGAAATTTACTTGGAATGGTTAAAACACCACATAATAGGTAGGTATGGTGGACACAGGTGGCATGGATTTGGCTCAAGGTTTTGGGGATGTACAAGAAGCATTCCCTCTTAGTACAGAGTTTATGCTAGCAAAGTTATTATAAGCAAACATCATTATCAACTGGAATAGCAAGAGTGTACATAAAACACAAGGTTTGACGAACCATAGACTCCCACTGTCTTCCTTGTTAACACATAGCCTTCATCCAAAAATTATCTAGACTACTATGTACTTCCAATTATGCAACAGATCATTATAGTAGAAAATTCTTATAGTAGTTCTTCATTAATAGCCATTACTTACATGATGCACAGGCTTAAACGTTAATTACTTGACAGCTCAAAACAATTGGCAAGCATCAAATTACTCAAGACAACGATCTAACAAGATTCATGTAACCATTTTATACCACTACCACATGCATAGCATTTTTCTGGTCCAACCAAACACCAATCAACTTATTTGACAACTCTCCAAATAGATATAAGTGAAGCAAGAGAGTACTTTCTTCAAAAGAAACTGAAAGCTCTAACAAGAGATGTATGAAAAACTGAGAGCTAACAGCAATAACAGCAACTAGACAGGAATACTCAACAAGTATAAGTGAAGCACAAGAGTATTCTAATGAAAAAGTGAAGCGTGTATCTCTCCCAAACATGAATACTAGGATCCAACAAGTATAGCACAGCAAACAAAACAAAACAAACTGAAAACAAAAACACACTGACGCTCCAAGGAAGAGTACACTAGCATGAAGCAATAAAATATAGCACCATTAGAGATGACCTGATAATTTGTAGATGAAGAAGGGGATGCCTTGGGCATCCCCAAGCTTAGATGCTTGAGTCTTCTTGAAATATGCTGGGGAGGTAAGCCTCCCCAAGCTTAAGCTCTTCTGAAAGGATCGTATGGCCACCTAGAGGGGGGGTGAATAGGTGCTACTCCAATTTTTAACTCTTTTTCGATTAAGGCTTGACTAAAAGGTAAATTCTCTAGATATGCAACTATGGTGAATTTACCTATATGACAAGTTAAGTCTAAACAAGATAAGATACAAGTAGTAAATAACTAGAAAGGAATAACCGATATGAAAGCACGCGGAGACAAGGATGTATTCCCGAGTTCCTCCTTCTTAGGAGAGTACGTCTCGTTGGAGGGGTATGAGTTTCAAACTCAAGACGCCACAAATGGCCTCACCCTATTCTCCGATGAACCTCGCACAAAAGCTCGGTCCACCTTTCTTTATCGGAATCCTTCAAGGCGGAATCCGGAGCCCTTACAACAACATGAGGCTCAACCCACAAAAGGATTGGGGGCTCTCAATCACCACAACACCTGCTACACAAAAGTAACAAGCAAGTGAGAAACAACAAGATGCCTAGGTTTTCTAGTGGAAACCCTAGGCTCGAATCCCTCAAGTGAATGAAGGGGAAATGAAGAACGCTTTGGTGAAGTAGTAGATCCGGGCCTTCTCCTTCAATCCTCCAAAGATCAACGAGTTTGGGTGGAGGGATTGGGAGATCTAGTGATTCTTGAGCTTGCAACAATGGTGTAATTTCGAATCTGGGCGAGCTACTTGTCCCGAGCTAGGTGGAGAGGCTTTTATAGCTCTTGTAGGAAAGTAGCCGTTTGTGAACTGTGTGCCCGGTCTGTAGGCCGGTTTGGCCGGCCTGGGGGCCGGCCAGGCGTGTTCTGGCCTTGCTGCAGAGAGGCCGGCATGGGGCCCGGTTGAACGGCCTGGGAACCGGCCAGGCATCTGAGCCAGCCGGCTTGCAGCCCGGACTGGCCGGCCTGGTGAACGGGCAGGCAGCTGAGCCAGCGGCCTGCAGCCCGGACTGGCCGGCCTAGGAACCGGCCACCCAGGGCACGGCGCATCTTTCCGAATTCCCGAAACTTTCTTTCTTCTTTTTGAATATGGAGAGATACCGGACGATTTCTGAAATCACTTAGCAACACATTAAACCTTTACCGGTGTTGTTATCTAACACACAAAACATAGAGGGATAATAAATGTTCTTTCAATCTCCCCATTTTTGGTGTTAGATGACAACACACGGATTTGCAATTGAGACCACATTATATCATGTTTTTAAACAAAGAAATGGCTCCCCCTACATGTGTGCATATAGTTTTGTTTGCCTTGGAATGCAAATACACACATAAGGAGGGGAACATTTCCAACAAGGTGATCAACATGATATAGGAACAACATAATCGCACATAACCAACTAAGTTGAGATTTGGCTCCCCCTACATGTGTGCATATAATTTTGTTTGCCTTGGAATGCAAATACACACACAAGGAGGGAAACATTCCCAACAAGGTGATCAACATGATATATGATCAACATAATCGCACATAACCAACTAATTTGAGATTTGGAGATGATATACCTTGTGCCAAGAGATGTAGACAATTTCATATCAATTCACAATATCATGAAGTCTCAACTAGATAAATCCGAATACCGAGAACCATAGTCATACAATATTTTAACCATCTCATACAATAGTAATAGCAAAGTTCCACGACATAGAACACATAAGGTTCCACGAGCATAAAACACATAAAGTTCAACTAAAAACAAGTGCGATGCAAGAAGACGAAAATGCAATGGATGCATGAATGCAAATCCCCGGAAGTCTCTCCCCCTTTGGCATCAAGACACCAAAAAGGAGAAAGAAACGTGAAAGCCCATGGATCACTCATCGGGAAACACATCCTCATCATCATCTTGGACAACCTCTTCATTTCCGCCACCAAAAGCTTGACCGGAGCTTGATTCACCTTGGGTGCCCGGCCAATAGGGAGCAAGAGAGGAAGCATCGTCGCCGAACCAAAAGGTGTGCTTGGACTTGTAAGTGTTCTCCGAAACCTCTTCGGAGCTTTCGCAAGAAGGCTCGGGAAGTTCAGTTGCTTCATAATCGCTCTTTGATTGCGGTTATAAGACTTTTGCTTGTGATATATCTTGTAATCCTTATCTTGCTTTTCCGCAAAGAAGCAATTCATCCTCTTGAAAGCCTCCAATATGCCGTGCTTCTTGGGGGGCTCAGCTTGAGTCTCAGCTTGAGTTTCAGGAACTGCTGTGCTAGCACGCTGCTCACGAGAAGGAATGACCGCATCCGGAGGACGAGATGGCAAAGAATGCAGAACAGGCGTATACAATGTTGGGAGATAGGCATTGAGAGCAATCTGGGGCACCTTTCTGTCAAAGAGCTGCTGTAGATAAGGGCCATAGATGGGAACCCTTTTGTCAAGAATCACGGTGTGCATCTCTTCCCACATATAGTCAAGAACATCAATTTTCTTCTTCCTCCAAAAGCTGGGCATAATGTGATGGAGGAGGTTGATCATGTATGCGCGAGCCTCAGTCTTCTCCCCAAACTTGATAGCAATAGTGTTCCGGAGGATTGCATAAGTGGTTTGCCAAAACGGAGTCATATAAGTGCACTTGGGGACCTTACCAACAAGGCCCTGCCCGCGGGGATAGCAATGATGGATCGCGGGATCGGCTTTCATGAGGGTTTGCTGATGAATACGAACATAAGCCATGGGGCAATGGGGTAGCTCCTCGATGCCAAAGAGAGCACCAAACTCAGCAAGAGAAGCTTCACACTTGGTACCGGCACACATCCAAGTCATAGTCCTTGGTCCTTCCCTCGAGAAATACACTGTGGCATAGAACTCTTGAAGCAAATCAGGAGAATAAGGTGTATTCACTGCCATGAGATTAGAAATACCATGAAAATCCATAACCTCCATCACCTCCGGCCAAATGTCCCTAGCACTATCCACATTGAAGCAATGAGTGGTGACATGAGAGTTCTTCATGATACTAATGATTTGGTCAAACACTCGTTGATGCATCTTGCAATAGAACCGCTTATCATTGGTACAAGTGCTATGAGGAAAGGTATAGGGGTTGAACTCCAACCGATCATGCTCAAACTCATCACTAGGCACTTTGCTCCAACAAGTACGTACCGGTTCCTCTGGATTGGAAGGAGGAGGCCCCTTTTTCTTGACCACAGTTTTCTTGATCTTCTTGGAGTTGGGGTTGATGGTGGATTCCCTAAGATTTGCCTTGCCTTGGAACCGGGAGAGCGGGTTGGAAGATTCCTCAAGATCCTCGAGGTCATCAAACACCGGATCGTCAGCCATTGCCAAGAACTCCGAGCTACACAAAGAAATCCGCAACCACACCAACAATGGAGGAGAACTCCCCCAAATCTTCACCAAAGGATGAAACTCGTGGATGGGAAGGAAGATCTGGAGGGGATCTTTCAGATCTGAGGCAGTAGGGGGTGGGGGAGCGGCTCTAATGGAGGAGCTCGGGTGGGGCGGCCATGGTGGAGCACGGGCTGGGGAAGAAGGGAGTGAAGTGAAAAACTGTTCAGGATCCCTCCTTGGATCGATCCAATATGCACTGCCTGCCCGGCACGGGAGCCGGTCAAGCCGGCCAGGAAACCGGGCACCAGCCCGAGGCGCCCGGCACGGAAGCCGGATGAGCCGGCCTGGGGGCCGGGCCAGCAGCTGACGCGCCCGGCACGGGGGCCGGTTGAAACCGGCCAGGAGACCGGGCATGCAGCCGTGGCGCCCGGCATGGCCGCCGGTTGGTCCGGCCAGCAGACCGGCCAGGCAGATTTTCCTTCTTCCTTGCCTTTTCACTTGAAAAACTTGGCACAAACATAGCAATTCTTCTCCACATGAAATTCTTTGAATCAACCACAAAACCGATGGCTGCTGAACTGATTTGAATAACCATTTTCAAGAAGATCCATGGAGTAATATAGAGTGACACGGGGAGATGCAAACATGAAACATGATGAAATCTTCACACTTCCAATGGATAAAACCAGAAAATCCCGAATAGCAACATTGGAAGTGATGAGACATGGAAAATAACAAATATGCAATGAACACTCGAACAAGACTCAACTCTTCAAAAAGAAGAGGGCGGTGGCCTAGGCCACCATGTATGAGTGTATGTGGTGTGACACCGCGAAGATATATCTTGGGTTCACCGCCACTACTCGTCATTTAAGCTCACAATTCATAGAACGAATATAGAGATGCAAATGAGTTCTTACTATCGGCATAATGGGGGGAGGGATAGTCCAATGGATTAGGACCGCACTCCCCCTATGTCCATGCCTACATCCAAACCAAATTACTATTGTCTAATATGGGTAGGTATGCAAGAAGTCCACTAAGTCCAATTGCTTATGTCCACCACATTTAGTTCTCCTCTCAACTCCTTGAATCTTGCTTCACCAAGAGGCTTTGTGAACATATCGGCGAGTTGATGCTTGGTGTTGACATAGTTGATTGCAATATCACCCTTTTCAACATGATCTCGAATAAAATGATACCGGATCTCAATATGCTTGGTCTTCCCATGAAGTACCGGATTGTGAGCAATTTTGATGGCACTTTCATTGTCACATAAAAGAGGCACTTTGTCACAAATGACACCATAATCCTTTAAAATTTGCCTCATCCATAATAATTGTGCACAACAACTTCCGGCGGCAATGTATTCGGCTTCGGTGGAGGACGAGGCCACACAATTTTGCTTCTTGGAAGACCAACTCACAAGAGACCTACCAAGGAATTGGCAAGTACCCGAAGTTGATTTTCTATCCATTTTGCAACCCGCCCAATCCGCATCCGAATAACCTACAAGATCAAAGCTTGTCCCATGGGGGTACCAAAGACCATAGTTAGGAGTATCTATCAAGTATCTTAGAATCCTTTTAACCGCGGTTTCATGACTTTCCTTAGGACTTGATTGGAATCTTGCACACATACCCACACTAAACATAATATCCGGTCTAGATGCACAAAGGTAAAGTAAAGATCCAATCATAGAACGATAAAGCTTGGGATCAACTTCCTTACCCTTCGGATCTAAGTGTAGATCCGCCTTAGAGTCCATGGGAAACTTATATGGCTTGGCGTTGTTCATATCAAATTTCTTGAGCATGTCTTGAATATACTTGGCTTGACATAAGAATGTTCCTTCACTATATTGGTGGATTTCAAAGCCAAGAAAATACTTCAATTCTCCCATCATGGACATCTCAAATTCCTTGGTCATTAGCTTAGAGAATTGATCACTAAATTCATGGTTAGTAGAACCAAAGATAATATCATCAACATATATTTGGCATACGAAAAGCTCTCCATTTATCCTTTTTGTGAAAAAGGTGGGATCGATTACCCCAATTTCAAAACCATGGTCTACTAAGAACTCCTTGAGATGATCATACCAAGCACGTGGAGCTTGCTTGAGCCCATAAAGGGCCTTATGTAGTAAGTAGACATGGTTAGGAAAGTTAGGGTCTTCAAAACCCGGAGGTTGTTTCACATACACTAATTCACTTAGTGGACCATTTAGAAAAGCACTTTTAACATCCATTTGATATAAGGTAATGTTATGAGTAGATGCATAGGCAATCAATAAACGAATAGATTCAAGTCTAGCAACGGGGGCATAAGTTTCACCGTAGTCGACTCCTTCGATTTGGGTGTAGCCTTGTGCAACCAATCTTGCTTTGTTGCGAATGACTTGACCATGTGAGTCTTGCTTGTTCTTGAATATCCACTTGGTTCCAATGACATTATGTGATGTGTCTTTGGGTCTTTCAACTAATGACCATACTTTGTTGCGCTCGAAGTTGTTCAATTCTTCATGCATGGCCGCAACCCAATCCATGTCTTCAAGAGCATCATATACCTTGAGAGGTTCTAAGCTAGACAAACAAGAGACATGACCACAAAAGTTAGTTAATTGATTACGTGTGGACACACCCTTACGAATACTCCCAAGGATATTTTCTTTGTAGTGTTGGAGATGATCCAATGTTGATGCACGCCGAATGACTCGGCGTTCTATGGCTTGACCAATTGTTTCACCAACACGAACATCTTCATCATTTCCTTCATCTTGTTCATGGTCAACCCGAAGTGGAGTTCTTGGAGATGGGGGTTCATCATGTTCTTGTTTCCACTAGAGTTGGGTGGGTCTTGACCATTATCTTGCTCATGTGGATGACTATCATGATCTTGTTCTTGTATAGCTTGTTGATCAATGGTTGAGGTGGATGGTTCAACTTGAGTAGAACTTGTTCCTTCTTCTTGAGTGTCCATAATAGGTTCTTCAATAGGAATAAGTTCCCCTATGCCCATAGTTCTTATGGCTTGAGGTGGAGGTACATCACCTACATTATCATGATCAATATGCTCCGCTTGGGAGCCATTATCCTCGACAAACTCCACATTCATAGATTCTTCAACACATCCGGTGGATATGTTGTAGACCCTATAAGTGTGGGAGTTTGCGGCATATCCAACAAAAATACCATCAAAAGTTCTAGATTCAAATTTAGCAATTGGGCAACCTTTAATGTAAACATGGCATTTGCATCCAAATACGCGAAAGTAAGAGACATTTGGCTTTTTACCGATAAGGAGTTCATATGGTGTCTTTTTCATGAGAGGACGAAAGAAGAGCCGGTTGGAGTAGTGGCAAGCGGTATTGATGGCTTCGGCCCAAAAGTTATATGGGGAACGAAATTCGGCCAACATAGTTCTTGCCATATCAATAAGAGTGCGGTTCTTCCTTTCGGCGACACCATTTTGTTGAGGAGTATAAGCAGCGGAATATTGGTGTTGAATGCCCTCCCCACTTAGGAAATCATCCATAGTGTAATTCTTGAACTCCGTACCATTGTCACTTCTTATTGCTAAAATCTTGGAGTCATATTGGCGTTGAACTAAGGTTGCAAAGTCAATGAATATCTTTTGAGTTTCACTCTTCCTCTTGAGGTAGAAAGTCCAACAATATCTTGTATAATCATCCACAATCACCAAACAATATTTCTTGCCACCAAGACTATCATATGTGGGAGGCCCAAAGAGATCCATATGAAGGAGCTCCAAAGGCCTCTCAGTGGAGATAATGCTCTTCTTGGGGTGATTCTTTTCATGCATCTTTCCGGCTATGCAAGCACTACAAGGACGATCTTTGGAAAAATTAACCTCGGTTAGTCCTACCACGTGTCCACCCTTCACAAGAGTTTGCAAATTTCTCATACCGACATGGCCTAGCCGGCGATGCCAAAGCCAACCCTTGTCGGATTTAGCCATTAGACACGTGGCGATTTGAGTGGTCTCTTTCGAGAAATCGACCACATACAAACCGTTTACACGAAATCCAACAAAGGCTACTTTAAGAGATTGAGTGAAAAGGATGGTCACGTGGTGTTTATTAAAGATAACGGTGTAACCGACATTGCATAATTGACCAACGGAAAGTAAATTGTATGAAAGGGATTCAACAAGAAGGACCTTCTCAATGGATAACTCCGGAGTGATCACTACCTTGCCATATCCCAATACCTTAAGTCTTGCATTATTCCCGACGGTGACATGAGAAAATGTGAGTAATTGATTCAATAGGCCCTTTACTACTTCTTTGCTTCCGGTCATGTGAGATGAACACCCACTATCAATGAGCCATGAAGATCCACCGGAAGAAAAGTCCTACAAGGAATCAAGTCTTTGTTTTAGGTACCCATTGTGAAATGGGTCCTCTTTTGTTAGTCACAAGGGTCTTTGGAACCCAAATAGCATAGTGATAATCATCTCCATATGAAGTGCCAACATATTTAGCAAAAACACAACCATCTATAGATTTCATAAGAACATATGAAGGGTTGTATTTTCCCGCAAAGTCATTGTGAGTGGCATTGCCCCTTGTGGCATCACCACTCGCAATGGTGGTCTCTTTTGCTTGTGCGGGCTTGGCCTTCTTCTTGTTCTTGTTCTTCTTTTTCTTCTTGGCAACATAACCAAGGCCCTCCTTCCCTATGTGTAGCTTTTGCGCTTGCAAGAGCTCATAAAGAGGTTTCTCACCTTGAGGGCTAGAGGCCTTGGCAAGCTCATCCTTTAACCTAGCATTTTCCTCAATGACATTTGCATGATCACAAGAAGAAGTGGAGGAACTAGGTACATCAATTTTAGTAGATTGTATTTGAAGTTGTTCAAAAGACTTGTTGAGAGTAGAGTGTTCACTCTCCAAGGCCTTGTGAGCCTTGGTGAGCATCTCTAGCTCTTCGGCTAGTCTATTATGACCAACACCAAATACGACCTTTTGTTTCTCTAAAACCTTGTATTTAGCAATAGCATGGTCACGTTCTTTAATGATTTTAGAAAGAGTTTCATTTTGAGATTCATCAATATTCTCAAGCTTCTCCTCAAGAGAAACTCGAAGCTCATGCTCTTCCTCAATAGCCATGGTAAGGGAAGCGATCTCATTAGCATATTCTCTTTCAAGTCTCCCCTTTTCTTCTAGGAGATCTTGTGCCATGCTATATTGATCCATAAGAATCTCAAGCCGAATCTTGCATTCACCTTGCAAGTTAGTCATCAAGAAATCCAAAGCAACATTTTCTTCCTTAACTCTAAGACTCATAAGTTCATGCATTTCATTCATAGTCTTAGAAGGAGGGGAAGGTGGTACCTCGGAGAGCTTGGCCATGAGGCACGTAGCGTGTTTGGTGGTGACATTATCATTGGGGGATTCAAAAGAGAAGGGGTTGTCGATGAAGCAATGGCTAAAGCGGCCACTCCACTTGTGGTTGTTTCTTCTTCATCACTCTCCTCCCCGGACATATATTCTTCTTGTACCACCAACACTTTGGAAGGTAGCTTCTTGTTGGAGATGAACTTCTTGAAGTAAGGCTTCGTGGGAGAAGAACTTGAAGCTTCCTTGAGAATGAGTCTTCCTCCATGTTCTTCACGGTTCTTATAAGGGCATTTGGCAACATAGTGGAATTGATCTTGGCAATTGAAGCAAGTCTTCATTTTTGGGTTGCCCACCTTGTAACCACTTGATTTGTGCTTTTGATCCACATAAGCTTTAGCTTTTGATGGATTCTTCCAAAAGGTCTTTGCCATGAGAGCCACATAATCTCTATGAGCACTCAAGAGTTCATCGGGTGGCAAGTAACTTCCCTCTTCATGATCTTGGTCTTCATCTTGTTCCACCACCTTGGCCTTCAAAGCAAGTGAGGAGCTTTGGGCCATTCCAATAGCTCGGGCACGAGAGTCTCTAGCAATTTGGGCTTGGACCTTGTAGGATTGCATCTCTTGCATGACTTCATTTGAGGTCAAGGTGTCATAGTTGTGCTTTCCTTGGAGACTCTTCAAGTCGGTCTCTTCAAACGGCATGAGGGCATTCACATACTTCCTCTTGATGTAAGTATCATCCACATGTTTAGCACCAAGGTCTCTATATGCGGAAGCAAGAGCCTTGAGCCTTTGATACATCTCCTCATGAGTTTCATCATCTTTCTTGTAGAAGCCTTCAATTTGATTGCTCATGGCTTCATATCTATTTCTCCTCATGCTCTCATTTCCAACGAACACCTCCGTGAGAGTGTTCCATGCTTCCTTGGCGGTGGTGCAATCTTCAATGTGATGAATGTTCTTCTCACCCACGGCAACACGGATCACATCAAGAGCGGTGGAATTTAGTTGAGCTTCAACTTCTTCTCGCCTTGTCAAATCATTTTCATCCACCGGGTTGAATCCATCTGCAATGATCTTCCAAAGACCTATGCAACCACTTTTCAAGTGAGATTTCATAGAAGATTGCCAACGGGTAAAAGAAGATGCATTAAGACTAGGTGGAGCTCCTCTTAAGTGTATAGGAGGATGAGGGATAGGTAGGTCGGGAGAGTAGGCAAAAGGAACTCTAGCATTTTCTCCCTTCCCATTAAGTGTTTTAGATGGGGATTCATTTTTATTTTGGTCCACCCCCGGATCCACTTTATCCTCGTTCTCCTTTACCTCCACTTGAGGAGTTTCCAGAGAAGGAGGTGATGCGGTTACCTTTGCTTCCGAGAGTTTTGCTATCATTTCACGCAACTCATCCATTTTGGTTTCCATAGAGGTCTTCAAGTTAGTGAAGTCCTCCATGGAAACCGAAGTGGCCGGAAGAGCAAGAGGGTTCCCATCGGCATCGAAGGCCATATTTCTCTTAGGCGGTTAAGCCCGAATAAAGAGCCGAGGCTCTGATACCAATTGAAAGGATCGTATGGCCACCTAGAGGGGGGGGTGAATAGGTGCTACTCCAATTTTTAACTCTTTTTCGATTAAGGCTTGACTAAAAGGTAAATTCTCTAGATATGCAACTATGGTGAATTTACCTATATGACAAGTTAAGTCTAAACAAGATAAGATACAAGTAGTAAATAACTAGAAAGGAATAACCGATATGAAAGCACGCGGAGACAAGGATGTATTCCCGAGTTCCTCCTTTTTAGGGGAGTACGTCTCGTTGGAGGGGTGTGAGTTTCAAACTCAAGACGCCACAAATGGCCTCACCCTATTCTCCGATGAACCTCGCACAAAAGCTCGGTCCACCTTTCTTTATCGGAATCCTTCAAGGCGGAATCCGGAGCCCTTACAACAACATGAGGCTCAACCCACAAAAGGATTGGGGGCTCTCAATCACCACAACACCTGCTACACAAAAGTAACAAGCAAGTGAGAACAACAAGATGCCTAGGTTTTCCTAGTGGAAACCCTAGGCTCGAATCCCTCAAGTGAATGAAGGGGAAATGAAGAACGCTTTGGTGAAGTAGTAGATCCGGGCCTTCTCCTTCAATCCTCCAAAGATCAACGAGTTTGGGTGGAGGGATTGGGAGATCTAGTGATTCTTGAGCTTGCAACAATGGTGTATTTCGAATCTGGGCGAGCTACTTGTCCCGAGCTAGGTGGAGAGGCTTTTATAGCTCTTGTAGGAAAGTAGCCGTTTGTGAACTGTGTGCCCGGTCTGTAGGCCGGTTTGGCCGGCCTGGGGGCCGGCCAGGCGTGTTCTGGCCTTGCTGCAGAGAGGCCGGCATGGGGCCCGGTTGAACCGGCCTGGGAACCGGCCAGGCATCTGAGCCAGCCGGCTTGCAGCCCGGACTGGCCGGCCTGGTGACCGGGCAGGCAGCTGAGCCAGCCGGCCAGCAGCCCGGACTGGCCGGCCTGGGAACCGGCCACCCAGGGCACGGCGCATCTTTCCGAATTCCCAAAACTTTCTTTCTTCTTTTTGAATATGGAGAGATACCGGACGATTTCTGAAATCACTTAGCAACACATTAAACCTTTACCGGTGTTGTTATCTAACACACAAAACATAGAGGGATAATAAATGTTCTTTCATCTTCACTCTTCTTGATCATGTAATATAATTCTCCTCTATCAACACTTGAAAACTTGCTTCACACCAAAACTTAACAGCTTTTTTCATTAGAAGGTTAGTGCACTAAAAGATAATATTTCAAAGTTCTAGCAAAGACAAAACTCACAAGCCAACTATTTTAAACATTAGCCACTGTTACTAGGCTCAAGTGGGCACTTTTACACGAAAAGAAACCACTTAAAAACTTGTAAAAGAGAGAATGCAAAATAAAAGACAGAATCTGTCAAACCAGAACAGTCTGTAATAACGAATTTTTTCAAGCCACTTACGATGCTCAGATGAAAAACTTTTGAAATAATGAAAGTTGCGTAACATCATCAGGAACATGCACAAAACATTTCAGCATTTTTAGATTTTTTCTGATTTTCTACTGAATTAAACGGTGACGAACAGCGATCTGTCCCAATGCAGTCCCAAAAATAAATATCAACTTTGCATTAGTAACTCTCCTTGCCACAACAAAACAGCAAATAAAAGATACAAAGGAGTTGCTACAGAGGTAAACAAACATCCTTCACTAATACTGAAAATAAAAGATAATGGGTTGCCTCCCAAAAGCGCTTTCTTTAACGCCTTTTAGCTAGGCATAGTGATTTTTATGATGCTCACATAAAGATGAGAGTTGAAACGTAAAAGAGAGCATCAAGAAGCATATATAAAACATGTTTAAATCTAACACTCTTCCTATGCATAGGAGCCTTGTAAGAAAACAAGTAAATGAAGCACAAAGTGACTAGCATAGGAAGACAAAACAAGTGCAACTTCAAAATTTTCAACATAAAGAGAGGAGACTTAATATTATTGTGATATATGAAACTATGTCTCCCTCTCACATAATGACCAGTAGGGTTTAAAGAAACCATCATATAAAATCAACACAAGAGAAAGCTCAAAACTTTCATCACAAAGAGAGGAAATCTAATGAAATGAAGATTTCTATAACCATATTTTCCTCTCTCAAAATAATTTTCAGTAGCATCATGAATAGACTCAACAATATAGCTATCACATGAAGCATGCTTTTCATGATCTTCAAACACATAATTTTTATTAAGCTCAAAAACAGTGGAGTCATTAAACTCACTTTTGACAATAGTAGCAAGATTAATATCATCAGGCAATATAGGACCATCATCAAGAGAATTATCATAAATAACATTAGGGAGCACATTTTTACTTTCTGCAATTTCCTCTTTTACTGAGTCAAGGAGGATGTTTACTTCAAATTTATCAAAAGGAGATATTTCAATAGAATCATGACATTCAAAAGTATAGCATTCTTCCTCCTCCAAGCTTGGGGGACTAAAAATATCATTTTTATCAAAACCAGCTTCCCCAAGCTTAGAGCTTTCCATGGCATTAGCAATAATGGTGTTCAAAGAATGTATGCTAATAACATTGCTACTATCATAATTGTTATGCAAATAAAGTTCCATAGGCTTTTTAATTTTCTCTTCAAACACCTCATGTCCCAACTCAAGATAAATTTCATAAAGCTCTCTCATGTTGTTTTAGCCATAGGACTAGTTTCAAGGAAAGTAACTAGTGATAGCAAGTAAAGAGCTAGACATAATAACTCAGCAAGAAACAAAACCGAAAATAAACTAAATGCAAGTAACTAATTTTTTTGTATTTTTGAATATTGAAAGCAAAAGAGATAAAATAAAATAAACTAAGCAAGACAAAAACAAAGTAAAGAGATTAGAACTGAGAGACTCCCCTTTCCAATAGCCTCCAAGTCCCCGGCAACGGCGCCAGAAAACAGCTGGTGCCTGGTTGACGGGAGAGTATTTGAGGATGATGATGATGGTGATGATGAGTACTTCCCCGGCAACGGCGCCAGAAAATAGCTTGATGGCTACGTGTTGGTGAACCCCAAGAGGAAGGTTATGATGTAGACAGCAGAAGTTTTCCCTTGAATAATCTACCAAGGTTATCAATCCAGTAGGACTTGACGATCTATCGGAAGGTTGTTGATGTTGACTCCCCCTGGCGCTAGGGAGCTTGCACCAACGTGGAATCTGCACAGACACGAACCAGAACTTTGCCCAACACGAAACAGAGAGGTTGTCAATCTCTCCGGTCTTGCAGAAACAAAGAGTTAAACGTATGGTGTGGAAAACAGCAGGAAAAACTGCAAGTAACAGGAAACAGATGATTGCAGCAGGTTGTGTAAACAGTATGAGGAAATTGGACCAGGGTCCACAGTTCACTAGCGGTGTCTCTCTCAGAACAGATAACTAGCATGTTGGATAAACAAATTACAGCTGGGCAATTGACAAATAGAGAGGGCATAACAATGCAATACATGCCAATATGTCTACTATGAAATCTAGTTGGGCATTACAACAAAGTAAATAGACCGTTATTCCAACCGCATCTATGCCTAAATAATCCACCTTCAAGATAGCATCCGCATCCTATTCAGTATTAAGTTGCTAACAACAGATTATTGCATGAAGTAAAGTGTGTAATGTAATCAATACAAGTGCCCTTGGACACTGCACCAATGTTTTATCCCTAGTAGCAACAACACATCTACCATCTTAGACCTTTTTGTCACTGATCCAGATATCTAGAGACTGAACCCACTATCGGGCATAAATACCCTCTCTTGGAGTCACAAGCATCTACTTGGCCAAAACATCTACTAGCAACGGAGAGCATGCAAGATCAAGAGCACATAGATAAACAACTTGAATAAACATGGTATCAATATTCATCGGATCCCAGCAAACACAACATCTAGCATTACAATAAGATGATCTTGATCATGTTAGGCAGCTCACAAGATCTAAACATGGAGGCACAAGGTAGAGAGACAACCATCTAGCTACTGCTATGGACCCGTAGTCCAGGGGTGGACTACTCACGCATCACTCCGGAGGCAGGCATGGTGATGTAGAGCCCTCCGGTGATGATCTCCCCTCCGGCAGGGTGCCGGGAAGAGCTTCAGAACTCCTCCGATCTGAGATTGACGATGATGGCCGCGACGGAACTTTTCGTGGAATATGATCGACCGTAATAGGGTTTTCGCGTCGCGGAGAATATATAGGCGAAGAGGCGGCGTCGGTGGCCGAGGGGGGCCACCACGCCATAGGGGGGCGCGGGCCCACCCTGGGCCGCGCCCTAGTGTGGCGTGGCCCCCTGATGGGTCTGCTCCGACTCCCCTTTGGACTATGTGATCTCCTCGTGATATTATTGACAATGTCTTTTGTTTCGTCCAATTCCGAGAATATTTACTTAATAGATTTTCTGAAACCAAAAACAGCAGAAAACAGGGAACTGGCACTGCGGCATCTTTGTTAATAGGTTAGTCCAGAAAATGCATAAAAATGATATAAAGTGTAACCAAAACATGTAGCAATTGATATAATATCAGCATGGAACATCAAAAATTGTAGATACGCTTGAGACGTATCAATCTTGCGCCTCGTCCTTCGTTGCAAGCAGGCCCAGCCACATGAACCTGCTCTTGTCATCGACAAGGAGCAAGAAATAGTGCTTGCCTCCCGGCGTTGGAGGCGAGATCGGCCCGCACAGATCTGCGTGGACGAGCTCTAGCACCTGCTCCGCTCGATTCAGCGTCGCTCGCGGGAATGATGCTCGACGTTGTTTCCCCGCGAGGCACGCTTCGCAGATGCGATCCACCTCGTCGAACAGAGGCAGACCGTGTACCATCTCCTGGCGTGCGAGCTGCCGTAGCGCCTGGAAGCCGACGTGGCCGTACCGTGCATGCCAGCGCCATGCGTCCTCGCCACGGTGGGACAGACCGGCCGTGCCAGGTTCAGGCGCAGGACGTACAGCCGTCCCCTGGTGCGAGGCACCCGTGCAAGCAGTCGTCCATCAGGATCACGTAGCAGCAGCATGCCGTGGCGGATGCGCGTGTCGTAGTCGAGCTCGTCCAGTTGCCCGATGCTGACAATGTTGCTCTGCAGGCGAGGGATATAGTACACCTCTGACAGCACAAGGTGCTCACCTTTGCGACACTGAAACAATATCGTGCCCCTTCCCTCGATATCCACGGTGGATCCGTCTCCGAGCTTGACCGTGCCGCGGACGCCGGTGTCGAGGTCGGAGAAGAGTTCGCGGCGTCCCGACATGTGGTTGCTCGCCCCCGTGTCCAGGAACCAGGATGAGTTGCAGTCCACGCCCGCCTTTGCAACCCGAGCCTGGGAGAACTCCTCGTTCAGCAGGACGTGCCCGACGGCGTGCTCGTTGGCGACGGTGAGCGCGCACACGCTCGACAGGTACAGCGCGGGCTCCTCCTTCTCTTCTTCTTGCGCCAAGTTGACGCGTTCCTTGCGTTCGCGTCGCGGCTCCGGGCAGTTCCTGGATATGTGGCCGGCGAATTTGTTACAGTTGTAGCACTTTACCGTTGACATGTCGCGATTTCCGTTCGGCGGCCCTCGCTGGCCACCGTCGTGTCCATTGCCTTACTGCTTCTCCTTCCCCTTGTTCTTGCCCTTTGCGCCGCCGCCTGAGCTGGATCCTTGCCCCTGCTCGTGCTGTTTGCCGCGTGCGATCCACTCCTGCTCCGTGAGCAGAACCTGGCCGCCCGCGTTGTCGGTGGTGCGAATGGAGCAGCGCTCAGCGGCTGAACGCAGCCGCCCGATTAGTTCTTCCACCGACATGCCGTTGAGATCGAGTAGAGTCTCGATCGAGCACGCGATCTGCACGTACTGGCTTGGCACTTCTCGCAAGAATTTCTGCACCACCTTGATCTCCTCCACCGTATCCCCGAGAGTACGGAGGTTGTTGACGATGCCGGTGATGCGCATGCCGAACGCGTCGAGCGACTCGCCGTCCTTGAAGGCGATCTGCTCAAATTCCTTGCGAAGCCGCTGCGCCGTCGCCTCCCGTACGCGGTCCACGCCCACGCGCAGCATCCGGATCGCCTCCCACGCCTCATGCGCGGTGTTCTTGACGGCGAGCACCGGCACCATCTCAGGTGGCGCCGCGCGGATCAGCGCCGAGAGCGCCGCCATGTCCTCGCGATCGCCCGGCTCACCCATGCCGGACACGGCCTCCCAGAGACCCTGCGCGCAGGTTGATCTTCATGACCAAAGCCCACTCGATGTAGTTCATCGCCATCAGCGTGGGGTAGACAATGTTGCCGCCGTAGTTCGTGCGCTCCTGCACGACGCGCTCGTGGACGACGACCTCGTTGCCGCCCCGCCTGACGACACTGCGTCCCGGGCTTCGTGCACGTGCAGGCGATCTCGCCGCCGCCCCCGCAGCAGCAGCTCCGGCCCCGCCTCCCGCCGCGTTGGGAGGTGTCACCGGCGTCCGACCGCCGTCGGTGCTCATGGTCTCCTGATCGAAAACGGCTCTGATGGCAACTGCTAGAAATCGCTCTCTGAAACTCTCTCTCTGACAGAAGAACAAGATGAACACGAGACAGGGGTTTTGCGTTGCGTAAAACGTTGCAACTTTTCGTGGGTTTTCTCTCTTCTTATTTGTACTCCGATCGATCCTAACTTAGCGCCACGACCTGGCTGACTGGTTCGTGCCATCCCACGAACGCCATGATCGGGTCCAAGTCCTATAAGCACGGCACGCACAACGATCGCGAGCTCGTGCCTCTAACTGAAAACAAACGGCTAACTAAACTTTGACTGAATCAAAACAAACCTAGCTACTGTCTAACGACTAGATTAGGTTGCTAACAACCTCCAACGTCCGGAAGGTTTCGCACGACTATGTCGTCCACGTCACCCTGCGCTGCTACCCCCTCGAGGAGCGCACCGAGAAGAAGATCAGGTGGAACTGCAACCAAATTGGGCGCGTGCTCGAGATCGACCCGGCCTGCTTCGCGGCGCCCGATCTCGCCACCGTCCGCGTCGTCCTTGAGCTCGAGGACCCTGGAGAGATCCCCCACCAACTACGGATCGAGTACATTGATGGCTCCATCAGCGTCGTCCCCGTCGAGATTGTCAGGGTCTGGCACAGCTCACACTCCTACGACGCCCATGGATAGTACGTGCCCATCTTCCAGGCCCGGTTGCGTCCGCTTGATGGATTTGGCTCCAGCAAGTTTGCTCTGTTGATTTTTGCTGCAATCTATGGTCTTAGTTTATGCAGCCCAGTTTTTTTTAATAAGAACCATGGCTGGCTTAGTCACTTCTCCAAAGCTACCGCTTAATTAGCTGGTAGTATGCGACTGTATATTAGGGAAGCTGATGCATTCTTAGTACTGTACTACTGTAGCTTGTTTGGTGTTCAATCTTGGTGGAAGCTACATTAACCGTAATCATGCACGGATTTGTTATGAAATGGAGGCGTGATATGAACTTTTGGATGGAGAGAGAGAGAGAGAGAGAGTCAATTAACCTGTTTGGAACTTGAAAAAGCTTGTTATAAAATCATGAATTTAGGGTTGGGGCAAGTCAATTAACATGTTGTTGTATTTCTCTATGGTTCTCTGAACATACTTGCTAAATATCATAAATTTGGTGATAGCAACCAAATGAGCATAGCTGCTACATACTTCAATATTGTGAAAAGGTAGTAGGAGTGACCCCTTATGCAGTTAGTATCAGCAATTCAGCATTGGTCAGAGGATGTTTCTTGTGCTTCACTCCAGGTTTTCAGACAAAATCCTAGAGTATTTTCGGGTAAAGGGTATTTTTCTTGGGAGATTTAGAATCTAGTTAAATATCCAACAAGTTTGCTCTCTTGATTTTTTTTCTGCAATCTATGTAGTCTTAGTATATAGGGTACTCTAGTATATGTGTAGGCCAGTTTCTTAATTGGAGCTGTAGGTGGCTTATTTCCCCAGTTAGTTCTCTAAATTATTGTTTCATGAGTTGCTAGTATGTTAGTACGTGAATGATGTTGATGGGTACTTTAGCGCAGATGATGCATGCTTAGTACTTTAAGTTGGTTTGGGGCTACATTAATGTGCGGTGGAAGCTACCTTGACATTAATCATGCACGGTTTTATTATGAAATTGAGGCATGCTATGAATTTTGGGTTGGAGAGACAATTAACATGTTGTGAATTTGAAAACACTTGCAGTAGAAATTCAGTTGACATATTCATGTATTTTTTCTATAGTTCTCTAAACATACTCGCCATAAAAACATATATTTGGTGATAGCAACCGACTTAGTATAGCTGCTACATACTCCAACATTGTGAAACGGTAGTAAGAGTGAACCCGTGAAAATATGCAAATGGTATCAGCATTGGTCAGTCTGGATGTTTCTCTTGCTTAAGCCCAGGTTTTCAGACAACATAAAAAATATCCTAGAGTTATTTGGTTAATGGGTATGTAGTTATTAAAATATCCAAAATTCTGATAGCGAAGAGATCGCAGATGCTGTGCTGAATTGTAGTTGCTCATCGACCACAGCTAAGCTATTTTCGAGGACTGTTTCATGTGCATCAATTACATGAAGGTAAGATTGGAGCCCTACCTTATAGAGGTGATCAGCTAAATGTTCGGCTCACACTGTAGGTTCAAACCAATTTGATGAAATCTTCAAAACCTTCTCGATTTTTCTTTCAAATAGTATATAAAAATATGGTAGTTTCATGGTGCTATATGTAATTGGTCATTCAACTATTTTGAAGTAAGAAAAGTTAGCTTTAATTGTCATTTTATTTTCCAAAACTCATGTAAGAAATTCCCCCCAAACCAAACTGGTCCTAACCAGGTTTCGGCATGATAATAACAAGATAGTTGCCATTCTTTATCTACACAAAGTATTGCAGTTTATTCTCTCTAATTGTACAAGAAATCATCATGTAATCGTGTATTTTCATCTTCGTGAAAGTGGAACCTGAGTTCTTAACTACATTGAAACCTAAACTGAATTCTGGATTGTTACAATGCAATTAAGGAAATTTGCAGCTAAAAATTGGAACTGCTAGAAAATAGCCAAAACAACTAGGCCATCTGAAACATTTGATTGCCGTTCCTGCACAGCCCTGATGAGCAAGCATTTTCTGCTCAACACCAGCATTTTGGTCTTGTGAATCCTGTGTCTAACGTACGAACATATTTGTGTTGAATTTTATTTAGGTATAGATGGGCATTGACAAACCAGGAGTCCATAATTTCAGTGTTCTCAGAAAGTTGTTCTACCAATGGCTTGATTGTAAGAGCAAAGTATGCTGGCTTAATTATATATACACTCCAATTTAGTTTCTAATCTATAATAAAAAGAATAATAATTCTTGAATTAATGGGCAGTCTAATAAAAATATGGAACCTTGATGGTTTGTGTGCTGCCATCAGAGTACTCAAGGAGCTAAAAGCCTAGAAGATGTAGCATATGCTCCCAAATCCATGTAATTTTTCTTTAGCATCTTATTTCTCACACTTGCATCTCGTCCATAATAAGGACAACAATTTGCTGGTTAAGGTTGTCGATTTCAGACACTCTGAGCTGCTAACGCAAAATCCTCTAAGTTACACCGTGAGTTTTTTAATCCCCTTACAGAAAGTTGTTTCAGGTTATCTTTATATTCTAGGACGTTTATGTTCACCCTGAGAAACAAGGATAGGGTGACTAGCATCCACGCCAGCGCCTTGTGTTTGAAAAATCCAGGTAAGTTGCATAGATTATTTGTCCTGCATTCCTCTTCTTTGCTGCCGGAGAAATGGCTTTTAGATGTGGCTATCTAAGAAACCAAATCAAAATTGCTATATCAATTTCGTTTATGCAAGGAAATCATTGACACCGTTTTGTCCAAAGACATTAAAACTAGGGCAATTAAAATTAAGAGGGCCTATAGAAAGAAAAGGAACCAAAGACAGACAACTTGACATTGTTCATGCAACAAGCATTATCTGAAACACGTAGTCAGTTTTCAGCATACAGGTAATCAGAAAATTTATACTAAAATGCCTTCATTTCAAAACAAAAGATGAAGGATTACAACTTCAGGTACCCGAGACAAGGGACACTAAACAAGCATCGTCTCTCTCCAACTCCAAGTGCCCATCGACATCTTCCAGGCTCCAATGTGGTCGGCCGTAGTAAAAGCGGTAGGCAGCCAGCCAACCGCGAGCACCCCGCCGGCCGCCAAGCCACCGCATCGGGGGCCTAGAAAAAATGCACGAAGTCTCCATTGGCGTCGAAGGACTTGGAGCATTCCCAGACACCCAGGATCTCGATGGGGACGACGCTGGTGAAACCATTGAAGTATTCGATGTGGAGCTCGTAGGGGATCTCTCGGGGTTGCTCGAGCTGAAGGACAGCGCAGACCGTGGTCGTGGAGAGGTCGGGTTCCATGACGCAGATCTCTTGGACGGACCCGAATCCGCTGCAGTTAATCACGATGTCCTTTGTGGCTCGCTGCTCGATGGGTACTTGTGAAGGGCTATGTGAACCATGTAGTAGTTACCGGCATGGGAGACGTTGATCAGCCGGAAGGGCACGAGCTCCACCGTGGCGCCGTCGAGCCGGAACGGCTGCCTGCGCATGGCCGCCTCCCGCTGGGCGTGCGTGTGGAAGCGCACCGAGGCGTCGGCGCCGTAGCGGGGGCCCAGGATCTCGAAGGTCTGCGGCAGGTCGAGAGCGAGGGTACGGAAGACGAGGCGGATGAAGGGCCCCGGGTCGGCGCGGCACGGAGATGTGTCGGGGGTGATGTACGCGTTCGCGGCGCGCTGCATGTCGTCTTCCAGCTCAGGGTTGGAGGTGGGCAGCTTCACGTACACGGCAGCGAACTCTGTGCGGGGCGCGCGCCTCTCCGAATGCGAAGTGCCGAGGCAGACTGCAGTCGCGGGCGGGAATATCAAGGGCTTGAAATGCTTGATGAAGGCTGGGCGGTTGGAGGGGATGTCCAACGCCGTCGCGCCCTCCTGAAGCAATGGGTGGATGGCGGTGCAGGCGGGCTGCATTCTGAAGGTGGAGGAAGCAGCGTCTCTCTTGGACGAGAGGCTCTGTGAATCTCAAATGTTGAGGAAGACTTGGAGAGGTTGCGACTGGTTGTTCATTTAAGCGCACGGTGTGAGTGACGATCAACGGAGAGAGCTTGGCAGGTTGGTGGTCCGGAGCAAACCTGGCCACCTGGGCCCGTGCCAGCGGGCTGGCCCGCGAGCACGCGTGCCCGGCCCGTCATGGACCTGGCACGGCACGTGCCTTAGAGGGCTGTGCTCGGCCCGTGGCCCGCCTGGGGCTGTGCTGGGGCCTGGCGGGAGAGCCCGCGTGCCGGCACGGGCACATCCCGTTTACCGGCTAGGCGCGCAGGCACGAATCGGCCCGTTAAGGCACGCCAGGCCCACGAAGGCACGCATCGCCCGTGCGGCTGATTAGAGCCCAATGGGCAGAATTTCTGCCGTTGGGAGGCGCGGGGGTGGCCAAGTTAGAGCCCAATGGTCATATTTCGGCCCGTTGGAGGTTTTTAAGCGAAATTAGCCCATTTTAAGCAGAATTTCGAGAATATAGCCGTTGGAGGGCTATTTTAGGCAAAAAATATCAAATTTTTGCTATAAAAAGGGCTGCCCACCCCTCTCATTTCTCACACTCAAACATGGCTGATCACAATATGAATACCACCTTCAACCTCGGTGATCTCGACCCCGATTTTGTCGTTGATAACGATCCCTATGCTCATTCTCCTCTCTTTGACCCCAATCCCTATGGCGATCCTTCCCTATCTCAATCACAGCCTTCTCAAGCTTCTCATCCCACCACCTCCACCTCCTCCACCGCAAAAAGGCCACGCAAAAGAACCTCCAAGGTGTGGGATCACTTTGAAGAACAAGCAGTGGTGCCGCCGGGGGAGGTGCCCCGGAGACCAAGGCCAAGTGCAAATGGCATGGATGCACAAGTGTGCTGTCCATGCAAAGCAAAGGAGGAACCGGCCACTTGACGAGGCACATCGAGATCCGCGAGAAGAGGGCTAAGAAGGACGCGGCAAGTTCGGCCGCCGGCGTCCAGAGCACAACCTCACACAAACACACACACACACACACACCATGGCTGAACCTGAACCCCAGCAAAACAACCAGATTGGTGGAGCTGCATACCTTAGGCCTCGGCCTCCCCGGTGTGGCGGCACTTCGATGAAGTAATTACCGTAGTGGATGGAGTGGAGCAGCTCCAAGCAAAATGCAAATTTTGCTCGATTCTGCTGCACGTGAAGAGGCGTGGACCAACCGGCCACTTAACTCGGCACCACGACGCGCATCTCAGGAGAGGAGATGTAATCGGCTAGTTTTAGAGCAAATATAGCAATAAAGCTGTACTCTTTTTCCTATCTAGAGATAGAAGGTTTTAACGAGGCAGCTAGCAATAAAGCTCTGTTTTATCATATATCGCATTTTACATTTTTCTATATTTAATTCTGAATTTTTCTGAATTTTTTCGCATTTTTTTAAGCAAAAACAGTCAAAACTGGCACGTGGGCCAAATCTGGCCCGTCGTGCCTACACGGGCCCGTGCCGGCACGATTAACTGGAGGGGCCGTGCCTGGGCCTAATGGGCAGGCCTGTGTGCCAGCACGGCACGGCCCGTCTAGTAAACGTGCCCTGGTGGGCCGTGCCAGGCCCGCCAAGACATAAACGGGCCCGTGCCGTGCCGGGCCGGCCCGTTGGCCAGGTTTGGTCCGGAGTTATGGAGGCGTTAATGGCGAGGGAGGCGTGCGGTGCTTGGCAATGGACATGGACTGAAGTCACCTGGGGACTCGCAGGTTGTCCAGTTGACCGGTTTTGATTACGTGGAGTGAGGTTTGAAAGCGAGGAACACACGGGAATTTGGCATGGCAGACAGTTCTCTTCAGCCCTCTCCGATGAGCAGGGAACGCACTGTGCGCCATGATACTAGTCTATGTTACTATCTTTATAGTGGGTAGTAATATATGTGGTATCATATAAGTATGCATTTATTAGGGTATAGACTCATCTTGTCTCGAAATCCGTTATGTTACGGTATCTACCGATGATGCCACAATCATCTCTTTCATCATTAATTACAGTGACACATCAGCTTTTTACCAACATGGCATGCATGATACTACCTATGATTCTCCCATTGTGGCTAGTCTAAATTCTGGCAGTAAAAAAGAGAGCGGGCCTTCTATTTTCTTTTGTTCAAAAGGTTAACAAAACTCGGTATGAACTGTCGCCGTGTACGGTCGCGTATAGATACCAGTGCTTGTTGCTGTACACCTCACGCTTGCAATTTCTTTGCTCGGTGTGAAATGAGTATTAGGATTTGAAGGAAAAATGTTGGTATTGTGAGAAACCTTTAACAAATACAAGAGTCACTGCACGTACTTTCTAGCAGACACTAAGACTTTATTTTTAACAGAATAAACACATAAATCTTTGCCGGATAACTATATGAAATACAAAATACATGGATTGAAATACATAACCAAACACCAACACAGATATATACCCACTAAGTCACTGTATCCAAAATTTAAATGAAATCTCTTGAAATGTGTTTCTAATTTATTTTTGCATCTCCACTTGCTAGTTAAGAAAAGAATACCCAAAAATATGTACAAGACAAACTAATTCCAAAGATTTTTTTCCTAAATGGGGAACGCTGCCATGGCCTCTGCATCGAAATGACGCAATTAATCATTTTTATTGAAAAGCTTAGAAAGTACTCCCTCCGTTTTTTAATATAAGATGTTTTAGCTTTTGTCCACATGCACATGCACACAAATGTATGTAGACACATTTTTGTGTGCATGTTCACTCATTTTAGTGTGTATATAGACAACGTGTGTATCACCTAAAACATCTTATATTAAAAAACGGAGGGAGTATCACCTAAGTTGAGGATAAAAATCAGTCACAAAAATACCGAGCTTCTCTGATTCAAAAAGTTAACAAAACTCGGTATGAACTGTCGCATGTCACTGCCACGGTTGTGTATACTCCCTCCGTCCTTGAAAAAGTGTACTTCGAACTTTATTGGAGAGTCAAACGTTTATATGTTTGACCATATTATATAAAAACCCACCAATATTTATGTTATCAAATTGGTAGCATTAGATTAATGGTAAAATATATTTTCACCACATGCCTATTTGGTTTCACAAATTTTAATATATTTTTATACAAACTCGGTCAAACTTCGAAATAATTTGACCCTCCAAGAAAGTTGGATGTACAATCTTTCAAGAACAGAGGGAGTAGATGCCAGTGCTTGTGGCTTTTTCTTATGTACACGGTGGCAAGGCCGGCCCAAGGACAGGCAATAGTGGGGACCGCGCTGGCCCCGAAAAGAGAAGTGACCAAAATAGTAACATAAATATTAATCATTACTCCAAGAAAATATTAAATACACCCATATAGAAATAAAGCTTGAATTGCTTTTTATGGTCAACAACATAGAACTTTAACTAGAAAATAGATTAAATACATATTGATATACGTTAGTGGTGAAAGATGTGAATAAAAATTGGTGAAAAATCATACACGCCTTACATTTTTTGACTAATTTGTGTAAGCAAAAAAACACCACGGGAAAACTACAGGGAAAATTAATGTGACTGGTGACAACAAGTTTACTCCTATTGGTGGGAAGCCCTGTGGGTTTTACAGAAATTTATGTAACTATATTCTCAAATTTAATTATGTGCAACACATATTTTTTTCATAAACCACTAGGGGATTTGTGTACACGAGATGATAACAAGTACATTGCATCAGAGCATACCGAGTAATAAAATTTACTTATGCAAACATATTAAAATCCACACCGTTTTATTTCATTGGTGATTAGTCTAAACAATGTTGTTTTAAAACCAAGTAGAGAGCCTGCAAATTTATTAAATTATGAATTGCTAGACAATTTGGCCATGCTAAACTAGTATTACTGGTTCAATTTGTAGTCTAAAATTTTCTACAAATATGCTTACTTAATCATATACTAGAAAGCGTTATTAAATTATTATTTTGAGGGTAACCGTGAGCTTTATTAACAGGCAAACAACTCCAATCGTTTGTGACCACGGCCGACACGCAGGTCGGTGTCGAGTCATGCAAAAAACCTGAAGTACCACCCTTGCCTAATTGCGCAAGTTCATGCGCCACAGAGTTGCTAACGCGGTCCACTTTTAGTACGCCTGACCGTTAAGTTTGAGAAATAGCGGCGTTGTTGATTCCGCTGGCTAATATTTTGAAACAAGATTCCGCTTGCTGATTGTTTCTCCAAGGAGTTCTTGGGCCAGAAGCGGTTAGAGATGCCTATATCGGAATTCGTGGAATTCATAGATCATTTGGTTAGGAATTTATGCCCCGGTTCAGTTGATCTTCATGTGCGCAAGGAAGTATCTAGTGCTCCCACCACTTAGGATATTCCCCGCATTACCGCAAAAAAACATTTTAAATATATCAAAAAAATTATGAAAATTTGTGGATGTTCTCAAGATACAGCATACAAAAATTTTAGTTCTAAATTTGAAATGAACATTGAGAAACAAAAAAACAAATTTTGGCATGAATAGTGTCACCATCACTAGTGTCAAAAAAAGGTAAAGAAAAAAATGATACCGTTCATTCTAGAATTGTCTTTTTTGTTTCTGGATGTTAATTTCGAATTTGGAGCTTAAATATTTAGAGGTTGTAAGTGCATACCTTGTGAACAACAACAAAAAATCATAATTGTGTTGAAACATTTTTAATTTGACTTTTTTAACGATAGCATTTGGGAGCAACTATTTAGATGGGAGCACCGTATATCTTCTCCTTCATGTGTGTAGTCTGAGTGCTACGGGTTTTTTTTTTTTTTTTTAAACGAGGCAAAAGTTTTGCCTTTTATATTGATAAAGTAGAAGCAATCATGTAAGACAAAGACTAAAAGAAAAAGTTACAACTCGATCCACGCTGGTCCAAGGCCGCGCCCTACACGGATCGATGGCCAAGAGTGCTGCGGTTTTGGTGTAGGTGCGAGTAAGGAGAAGGATATACAAAGTTTGTTCGTGTTTTATTTTAGCCATAAAAGAGAAGCGGGAGGAAAATTACTTAAGCCGTGAGATGGTGATTTGACGGCAGGCGCCTGAGTGCGGTGCGAAATTGTAATGGTACATGGCAAAGTCACAATCAGGCGGTGTGTTTCAGCAAACGCCGGAAAATAACGGTCCTGTGGCAAATTTTCCCTTAGAAAAATGTAGAAGTGGATGTTCAGCCTCCTATAAAATTGAGCTCAGATTAGGTAAAGAAAACATACTGTAATTTTTATTAGCGTTCATAGTATAAATTCATAAGAACTGAAGTTATATAAATCCCTATCAAATTATGCAATCGAAATTTGATATTTGGTCAAGCAACGAGCTTGTCTGAAACACGTAGTCAGCTGTCGAAGTAATCAGAAATTTTATAACTGAACGACTTCATTTCATAACAAAAGATGCAGAATTACAACTTTAGGTACGCGGTACGCCAGACAAGGGACACTAAACAAGCATCTTCTCTCTCCAAGTGCCCATCGACATCATCCAGGCTCCAATGCGGTCGGTCGTAGTGCCAACCGAGCATCCCGCCGGCCACCAAAGCCGCCGCCTCCAGGGCCTAGAAAAGATACACGTAGTCTCCATTGGCGTCGAAGGACTTGGAGCATTCCCAGACACTCAGTATCTCGATGGGGACGACGCTGGTGAAACCATTGAAGTATTCGATGTGGAGCTCGTAGGGGATTTCTCGGGGTTGCTCCAGCTGAAGAATGGCGCAGACCGAGGAGAGGTCGCGATCCGTGATGGCCTCATGGACAAACCCGAATCCTCTGCAGTTCTCCACGATGTCCTTTGGGGTCCGCTGCTCGATGGGGTACTTGTGCAGGGCGACGAGAACCATATAGTGGTCACTAGTGTGGGAGACGTTGATCCGCCGGAAGGGCACGAGCTCCACGGTGGCGCCGTCGAGCCGGAACGGCTGCCTGCGCATGGCGGCCTCCCGCTGGGCGTGCGAGCGGAAGCGCACCGCGGCGTCGGCGCCGTAGTGGGGGCCGAGGATCTCGAAGGTCTGCGGCAGGTCGAGCGCCAGGGTGCGGAAGACGAGGCGGATGAAGGGCCCAGGATTGGCGCGGCACGGGAACGTGTCCGGGGTGATGTACGCGTACGCGATGCGCTGCGTGTCGTCTTCCAGCTCAGGGCTGGACAGCTTCACGTACACGGCGGCGGACACCGGGCGGGGCGCGCGCCTCTCGGACGGCAAGGTGGCGAGGCGGACCGCGCTCGCGGCCGGGAATATTCCAAGGCGCTTGAAAGACTTGATGAAGGCTGGGCGGTTGAAGGGGATCTCCAACGCCGTCGCGCCATTCGGAAGCAGAGGCATTCTGAAGGTGGAAGAAGCAGTGGTGTGGGTCTGGTTGAGGACGGGCTCTGTGAATCTCAGGGGTTGAGAGGAAGACTTTGAGATGCTGAGACTGGTTGGATCATTTAAGCGCAAGGGTTGGCCGCCCGGCGTTGGAGGTGTTAGTGCGGTCGAGGGAGGCGTGCAGGCGGTGATGCCTCGGGAGTCGCAGGTTGGCCGGTTGACCGGTTTGGTTACGTAGGGTGAGGTTTGAAATCGAGAAGGCACGCACTGTTTGTATTTCTTTCTTTTTCGACTTCCAGCTCCTGTGGCAGTTTTGTTGTACGCCTGTGTGCGAGGTCTGGCGTGTACAGCAATGGAGTAAAGAAGCTAAGCTAGCGATATGACTAACGATATTGAACCCTAAATTTTCTTTTGCTCCCAATAGACACTTGATTTTTACAAAATTCAACGGAAATTTAAACTAATCTAACCCTAAACAAGCCGGTGCGGTAGCGGTTGTCCCACAACGCGGCGTACATCGCGTTCAGGCTAGGCTCCGTCTTGACCTCGGCCTCTCCGGCGTCGTCCCCGTCGTCGCCTTTGGCCGATGCATCGTTGTTCTCGTCTTTGTTGCAGATTGTGATGATGCCGTTCTCAGCCACGGACCACTCCTTCCGCACATTCATCGGTGGCCGGGTGGACGGTCTTAGAGGACTGCTATGTGGCCTCGGCGATTTGGAGCTGAAACAACGCCTCATTCTCCTCCTCCGTCATCGGCCAATGCTGCGGCGGAGTGGGAGTGGGCATCTCCTCCTTCTTCGTCTTCCGCCCGATGCAGAGACGGCCCCGCGGCGACGACTAAGCCGGTGGAGATGCTCTAAATTTGAAGCTACATCAAATTTATTAGTCATCTTTACTAAGTTCATCTTTTTCATCTCGATTTTTCTCCACATTCTCTTGAAAACCACAAAAAGATATTGAGTTAAAGGATTTTTTTAATATATTGACTTGTGTTGTTTCTATTATACCACTCTTAGGAATGTAATACTTTGGAAATGTCCAAAACAAACTTTGAACTTGTATACGAAAGCTAAAAATTGAACCCTGGACTTCGAATTCTGAAAATTGGCACTATGAAATATAAAATATAGGTCTATTTTCAAGCTCATCTTTTTAAATAATACATTTTTTAATAAGTCGACCAGACCTGTCAGCTTGGGCGAAGAGGACCCGTAGCGTACAAGTAGCCTACCTATTTCAGTTCTTATTTTTTGGATTGAAACGAAAGTTCCTCGAACCGTGTATGATTCGAGATAATATATATGAAATATATGCGTGTCGACGAGTAGGTTTTGATTCCCATGATTGATTTTGAGTTTCATCGACTCTAATTTTAATTATGACCGAAATTCGTGCAATTTTTTGACGAATTTTTTCAAATTCGTCACACTCAGTTGACATTTAAAATTTCCTTTTACGAGTAGATGTATCAAATGGATTCTACTCATCGACGCGCATATATTTCATATATATTTTATCTCGAATCATGACACGGTTGAGTAACTTTCGTTTTAATCCAATAATTAAGAAGAAAAGAAACATGTACGCTGCTGGTCGGCTTCCGCCAAGCTGAGGGTATGGTCGGCTTGGCCGTGGACGATAGGGCGCTCTTGGCTTGGCCGTGGCTGAGCGTGTATTATTTCAGCAAATTTCCAAAAATGCTTATTATTTTATTAAAAATGTATTATTTTAAAAAATTAGCTATTTTCAACCAAGAACTGTTTGGCGCGTCGGAAAAGCAACCAACCAGACCGGAATTTTATTCTACTCCCACTGACAAATACAGACTCACTGTAAAGGATGTGATCAATACAGAACCGATATCTTCCCCGTATTCCACCTCAGTCCAGCGCGTGTGTGGCTGCGAAAACGACTCACTGTTAGTGGTAGGAAGCACAGCGAGGCCAGACGACGAACGAGGCGACATACTAGAGGCCCTTCTCTCTCCCTGCCCTCAGATCGCCTTCTCTCCCTCTCGGTTCTCCTTGCACCCAAAACCCTAGCGCCGCAATTCCAGGATGCCCCAGACCAAAACTGAGCCCGGCTCGAGCTCTGCCATGCTCCCCTCTCCTTCCCCCTTGAGTCGCGCTCGCTGAAACACCTGGAATCAGGCGAATAAACCGCTTCTTCCACGACTCCGGCAGGGCTTCGCCGCACGAGTTTGTCGCCGTCTGAGCTTCCCGCCTTCTACGAGCAAGCACGCGACATCAGGGTGAGACACGCGAATATTGACACCGTTTCACGTCCTCTCTCGTGTTCACTAGCACTGCCGCGTTGTGCACCCCGCCCTTCGCCGCTGAAGTGCAAACCGGTGAGCCCCTCCACCGCAAGCCTCTGTAGCGCCGCCCTTTTTAGGCTCATGCACGTCTGGTTCGTCTAACACTGCCTCGCAGTGGCCAACACGCCTCCAATTGACGTTGCCATGTTCGTCGGCTAACGTTAGTAGATTCGTCTGTACGGAATTAGATGAGAGATTGACTTGGGAGAGAGATCAGAGGTGGAAGATATACATGACAGGTGAGCCTTCATTATCAGTGAGAGAAATAAATTAATTAATTTAGAATTATTTATTTTTCACGCGTCAAACAGGACTAGGGTTGCAAATAGACCGGATTTGATAGTTCAAAGTTTCAATTTTGGGTGTTCAAAGTTCATGATTCGATTTAACTTTCATCTATAAGTTCAAGCTTTGTTTCAGACTTTTTCCTAAGTATTACATCCCTGAGAGTGGTATAATAGAAACAACACATGTCAATATAAATATATTACAAACTTATTGTTATAAACAAACGTGAACAAAGTTTTCAAGATCCTCCTCCGTCTATTGATCACCGGAGGGAGAGTAGCATCCAAAGAACTTTCATAGGAATAAATCGTAAGAACAGAATTACATAATCCTACAAAATTAGTGCAATATATATAAATTTTGAGGGCCTAGGAACACAAGTAATGGAAGATATACACCTTGACATTTGGTCGTCCAACGATCATTGTCAGATGTCAACATACAGGTAAATCAGAAATTCTATATTCACTAGCACGCCTTCATTTCAGAACAAAAGATGCTGGATTGCAAAAAGAAAAGAAAAAGAAACTTCAGGTACGAATCGGTGGTGTTCTACTGGGACTAGTCTAATTAATACTACTCCACCGCGTAACTAGCCGCGGAACCAACCGAGCATCCACCGGCCGGCCATCAGGCCGCCGCGTCTGGAGGGCTGGAAAAGAGGCACGTACCGTCCATTGGCGTCGAAGGATTTGGAGCTGTCCCACACACTGATGATTTCGATGGGAACGACGATGGTGAGGCCGTCATCGTACTCAATGCGGAGCTCGCGGGGGATCTCTCTCGGGTGCTCGAGCTGAAGGACCATGGAGAGGCCGGGCGCCGCGAAGTAGGCCGGGTCGATCTCGCGCACGAACCCGAAGCGGCAGCAGTTGTAATCCATCTCCATCTGCGACCGCTGGTCAACCGGGTAGTCGTGCAGGACGACGTGGACCATGTAGCCGTCGTTCCCGGCGCGAGCGGAGACGTCGCTGAAGAGGATCGCACGGAAGGGCACCATCTCCACGGTGGCGCCGTCGAGCTTGAACGGCTGCCTGCGCATGGCCGCCTCCCGCTGGGCGTGCGTGCGGAAGCGCACCGCGGCGTCGGCGCCGAAGCGGGGGCGGAGGATCTGGAAGGTCTGCGGCAGGTCCAGCGCCAGGGTGCGGAAGACGAGGCGGATGAACGGCCCAGGGTAGGCGCGGCGCGGGGACGTGTCCGGCGTGATGTACGCGTACGCGGTGCGCGGCGCGTCGCGCTCGAGGTCACGGTACGGGGAGGACGGCCCTGCGTACACGATGGCGTGCTCCGGCCGGGGCGCGCGCCTCTCCGAAGGCGAGGTGACGAGGCGGACTGCAGAGGTCGTCGCCGGCAATGTCCCAGAGCGGTTGAAAGACTTGACGGAGGCTGGGCGGTCGGAGGGGATCTCCAACGCTGTCGCGCCCTCGGGCAGCACAGCGTGGACGGTGGTGCTGCGGGCGAGCTGCATCCTCAAGGTGGAAGAAGCAGACAAGCCGTGGTGTGGGACGATGAAGCTATCTGAATCTTTGCTCTTGCGTGGAAGAGATAGGCTTGCGACTGATGGCTCATTTAAGCGCATGGTGCGACCATGACCGGAAGGCTGCAGGTTGGTAGCCGGCGTTATGGAGGTGTTAATGGCGACTTGGCGAGTGGCGTCGAGACGAGTCGTGCGGTGGTGGGCGATGGGACAGAAATCGCCTCCGGACTTGCAGGTTGCCCAGTTAACCGGTTTTGCCGTCTTGGTTACGAGGGGTGAGGTTTGAAAGCGAGAAGACACGCGAGCCTGGAGGCTCGAGTGATAGACATCAGCCGGTGGCCAGATGCGGTGCCAGATGACGGTCTCCATGAGGGAGCCGCTTTGGCATCAAGACCAGGTTCTCGTCCGCGATCTTCTGATTCTAGATTAAACACGAGGCGAATGAAATCCTAATAATTTAATTTAAGGAATTTAGCGGAATAACAAATTAACTGGTCCCGTAGCTCAGCTGGTTAGAGCGCCGGTCTTATATGCCGTCGGCCGTGGGTTCAAACCCCACCGGGACCATCAAAATTTTTTTTTTCTCCAACAACATAGGATTTTGTTTTTTGTTTAGAACGCGTTAAAGCGGGTGTTAGGGCAGCGACCTGCACCTGCTCGGCGCATCTGGGCCGGCCCATTATCTTCTTTGCCTGTGTCGTGGCTGTTTCTTGGTTCTTTACTCGCACAGATGTAACATAATTTCCTCCGCGTCTTCTCCCCTTCATTCCTCAAATTTTTTCAGTTTTATATTTTGTTACCTCTTTTATTACTTTTTTCTGTTTCTACATTTCTTTTCCTTTGTTTTTCCTTCTAATTATTTCTTGTTATTTTTCTGTTAACATGTAAGGACACATGTTTTCCTTTTTCTATATAAATACATACATAACATGAATGAAAAACTTGTCCCCAATTTATGAACATTTATTTTTAATATGCATGAACATTGCAGAACATTTGTTCAAAAGGATGGAATATACCTAATTTTAGAAGAAACTTGTGGTGAGACTTGCCAGAGATGTGGTTCATATTACGGGACCTTTGTTTTGGGGTATAACTGCGAGATGTAGAGGATAGATGTAGTTGGACGCTAACAAAATCAGGAAAATTTATAGTAAAGTCTCTTTATATTGCACTAAAAATTCTCAGGTCATAGTACAATATGGGAGAGTATGGCTTCTGAAAAGTCCTCTAAAAGTAAAGATTTTTCTTTGGCTAGCTTTTAGAAAAAGTATCATAATCAAAAGTGTGCTCTTGTCGAGGGGATGCGAAGGCTCCAACAAATGCATGTTTTGCAATACCATAGAGACCATAGATCAGGACACGGTGATTTGACTCGTGAGTCTAGATGCACCCATTATGAAAATGTTTTTTAAATATATTTTAGAATGTAACAAAAAATCAAACAAAAATATCGGGTGCACATCCAGACACTATGTTTGCAAAAAGTTTCGCAAAGAAAAGACAATTTTTGTGGGCTGTGCAAAAAAACAAAAAAGTGTCTCGTACAAAGTCATTTGTAGCTCCAGGATTTGTCTTTTTACATATACCACAAAAAATGTTATTTTTCCGTGAAACTTCGTGCGTGAACATTAAATGTCCGGATGTACACCTGAGATTTTTGTTTAATTTTTTTGATATTTTTAAATATGGTTTTTAGGTGGTGGGATCATATGCTCCTACTACCCAAAACTGATTTCCGCCATAGATCACCTATTTTTCTCTTGCTCTGTAGCTAGATATGTTTGGGGAGTCATTAGATGTGCTTTCATGCTCAGTTTTGTACCCGTAAGTTTTGATAATTTACCTAATTTGCTAGATACTTTCGCTGTAAAAGTGAGGCTAATGATATGAACAGGAGAGGCTGAGTTAATTTGGGTGATCTGCAGGACCTGTAATAAAGCATGCTTTAACTTGGAGTGCTCCTAAGGACCCTACTACTGTAATATTTCTTATGTCTCACTTTGTTTCATACTGGGCTTGTTTGCAGAGAACAAACCTACGACAAGTGCAACGCAGTGGAGCAAAACTGCTGCTCCTGGTGGCAACTGGATCGTCTCGTTGAGGCAAGGTTGTTAACATGATGGTAAGAGTGGTGCTACATTGAATAAGTTTATTTTTGCCCCTTCCAACCATGAGGAGCATCTCTCGCTCGAGAGAGCCCGGTGGCGCAAATTTATCACCCCTTAGGTTAGTTTAGCAAGTCTTCCTCGCAAAAAAAAAAAAAAAAAAAAAAGTTTAGCAAGTCTAGCTTTCAGAGCAAGCAATAATAGTGGGCTATAAACCTACTTATATGGCACTTTTGTGTTTGTAGAGGAGAGAGACAATGAAAATTATAAGACTAGTCACAATGGAGAGTAACATAGAGTAGTAACATGGTGATGTTACTAGTCCATGTTTCCACCTTCACAATGGGGAGTAACATAATTGTAGTGTCATATAAGATCTTATTTATTGCACTATAGACTCATTTTGTCTTGATAAGTGTGATGTTACGATAACTAGCTAAGCTACTCTAAACACTTCTCTCCTCATTAAATACATGCCACATAAGCAAAATAGTCTTGAGATGTGTGATGTTACTAGCTAAGTTACTTCCATTGTGACTAGTCTAAAAAGTGGGTTCTCATGAAAGAGTCAACCTCTATATGTGCTACTAGGTAAAAATGGAAAGTAAATGAGACGTAAATGGAAGAGAAAAATGGAAAAAATAACTAACCTAATATTTCCCTTATAGCTAGCTTGATAGTGTTGACTCTATGATGTGGCGATCTTAGCTAGCCGACAACTGGCTATATTATTAGTCGTGCTCTCAATGGTGTCCTTTGATGGTGGAGTGGTGGATCCACCAAGGTGGCAGTATCGGTGTTTTGGGAGACATGATGGTTCGGGTGCATGGTTTCTGGCTTGAGAAGGGTGGATCCGACTTTTCTCACCCGACGCCGTCGTCCGGAGTAGTAACACCCGATGCCATGGCGTTGTCGCTTGTGGAGGCCCTCTTCATGGACTCAAAATGCCCCCCTCTTCATCGACTCAAAATGACCTTCAACGATGCTGCCTACACGCCGGGAACTATGGGCTCCCGGACAGTGTTAATCTGGTCGAGTAACGATGGAGGACGGACGTGGCCAACGGTCTGTGCAACTACCCATGAATGAATGCATGTCGAGCTTCTAAAACCCAATGTCTTACCTAGGTGTAAGTAGAAACAAATTTAGTTTCCCAGAAAAGGACTGCCTAATTGGAAGTTGCTTCCAAATTTTTGTTACGTTTATTCAATATGAATTTCACCAATGCAGAGACATGAACCGCTAAGGAGGTCGACTTAGACACAACCATCATGAAATTGGTTTTAGCGTACATCGTGTGAGGTACATGCAAGAGACTGTTTGTGGCTAGTGACCGGAGAACTATGTATTGTTCATCGCCAGGTTGATTGGATGTTGTGTGCTCTGGTCCCTGCATGCGAAGAATAAAAATGTCAGGCCGAATAGTACATGAGCAATATTTGTTGTTGCACTGTGGTGGGTTGTAACAGATGTTTAAGTGGTCAAACCTTGCTGCTGAAGGTTGTGCCCAACAGGAGTCTTCACCGTAACTGTTGTGGTGTGCATTTGCAGTTGCGATACCGTTTTGATACAATATTCAACAGCTTCTCGGAGTAGTTAAACATCTCATCCTACCACTGCTGCTCGCAGTTTGTTAATCTGGACAAGTGACGGGCATTATGCTCTTTCAGCAGCAAGCATACAGGGTCCGATGCCTGTTATAAGGATGGTGTCATTACATAATTGGCATGAAAGTGTTCTCATAAGTTGTAGAAAAAAAAGTGATGCGTATGTACTCACGAGTTCTGGGTATGTGCGACTTAGGTGGCGGTCGAAATCTACTTCGCTGCTCTTGTTCTGGCTCCTCCGGATCAGATTTCCAGAAGAACACCGAGGTGGCCTCAATGTTGATGAATGCGGTGCTATTGGAGTTTCCGGGTGAGGCTGCATGTCCGGTGCAGATCCAACAAAACGTGTTTCACCGAAAATTGGTTTGGTGTAGCCAATGTCATCACCCCTCAGACCCTGCAAACGAGTGGATTGCCAGATAGTTAGGGTACTAGGGTGGCACAAACTAAAATACATATTTTGTCTCAAGCCAAGCTATTTACACGGGGTATGAAGAATGTTTGTTTGCCTCCCGAACTTGTAGTCATCGCATTAATCATCTTCCTTACAGTGTAAAACTCAAATAATGACACCCGTGGACTGATTTGATCAACAATTGTGAGGGGGCTGAGATCCATATTGTCCAGTAGAAACAACTGCATGCATGCATATAAAATAAAATGTCGAGGGTCAGCGATAATTTGACTTGGGGATCACTGGAAGGGGTAGTGTGACATGTGTTTTGTGAATTACCTGCAAGAATAGATGGCAGCCAGCTAGTTGTATTGCTGAGTTTCTTGTCAACATATCAACCTCCAGCTTCCTAACCGCGTCCATAAGGTGTTCCAGCAGAAACTCGCACCAGTTGTATTCAGCTATTGTTGAAGGATCATTCAGGGCTCCCCAGTAATCGACGCTGGTGTAATCGTTCTTTGTGGATGGGCGTAGCAGGTGACCAATGGTAAATATGACAAATGCTATCTTGAAACAGTCAATTTCCAACTGGGAGGACGCCTCATTGATCTCTTTCAACAAAATTGTCTCTGCGGCCTTCAGGCTATGCGTCGAGTAAATGGCATTGGCGGTCACACAACTCGTGCGTTATGTGCACTTAAGTCATACAACTGGAGAACGTGATTTTTTGGTCACACAACTGGACTTTTGGTGCACGCAGGTCACAAACCCACATGTCAGTCCGTTTCTGTTGCAGGAGTGCACGTAATTTTGCAGAAAACCCCCTATATTTTTGGACATTTCGCAAAAAAAACCCTGTAATTGGACCCAAATTTGGTTTTTTTGCGAAATGTCAAAATACAAGGGGTTTTCTGCAAAATCACATGTCCACGTCAGCACTCCTGCAACGGAAAACGGACTGACATGTGGGGTTTGTGACCTGCGTACACCAAAAGTCCAGTTGTGTGACCAAAAATCACGTTTTTCAGTTGTGTGACTTAAGTGCACATAGCGGACGAGTTGTGTGACCGCCAGTGCCATTTACTCCTATGCGTCCCCCTCTTGCTCAGTTTCGATGCTATCTGTCGTGGGGTCACTCTTCGACTACCCCACGGTGGGGATACCTGGGTCACGCCAAGCCCATCAGCCTTATGACGAGGGCCCAAGGAAGGCCCAAGGAGGACGACGTGCGGCCCAAGATAGTCGACGCTAGGTCATGCGACCCCAGCCATGCTTGTAAGCGCCATCGGCACCGTTCACCTGAGACCTAGCCTACCATATAAAGGCTAGGAGGGTCCTTCGTCTAGGGTACGCTCATAGCCGCCACCACAAACCCTAGCGAGATTGCCATCTCGCCATTGTAGCCACAACTCGCCATCAATACCAGACAAGCAGGAAGTAGGGTGTTATCCTCCGGGAGCCTGAACCTGGGTAAACGCCTTGCTTGTCAGCCGTCGTGATCACCAGCGCTCATCTCTCTCCCCCTCAATCAACCCGGGGTACACAACCCAGGGATTTGCCGAGTCCACACCTCGTCAATTGGCGCCGTCTGTGGGAAAGAACGAGCGCTGGAACCATGGTCGCACCGGCTCCATCGACTTTGAAGACCGACGTCTGCATCACCAAGGAGCCAATCTGCTTCGGCTCCTTCGAGTACACCTTCCACCCGCCGGCCCACCGCTCGGTGTACGCCGATCTGCACGTAGGTATGTGCCTCACCTTCGGTACCATGCACTACTTCGTAGACAGCTGTGGAGTACTCAGATCCACGGCGATCGCACCGCGCCGGTGGTGGCACCCGCATCTGCCGCGACTGCCCAACCACGCCCCCACCTGCTGCGGAGATCGCATCTGCTGCGACTGCGGCGACAGCATCTTCGACTGCTGAGAAGATCGCGTCCGCCTCGACTACTCCGACCGCCTCCGCTGCGGCAGAGATCGCGCCCAACACGGCCGCGCCATCAGCGTCTCCGGCTGTCACGGAGATCGCATCGCTACGACTACATCGACCACCTCGTCGACCACCGCGCGGATCGAGTCTACTTCGACTACCTCGATCGCGTCGCTGGCAAGGCCAAGATCTGCATCAACTTCGACTACGTCGACCACGCCTTCGCGCGCAACGAAGGTCGCGCCGTTCTCATCCACGCCACTCGCGTCTCCATCGACTCGCAAGATCGTCAACAAGCCAATCGCGCCCACGTCGACGACAGCGACATCACTCCTCACGTCCGCGGCGAAGATCGCGAAACTCCAGGGAAGGAGCCTCGGCGGCGACTGTGGTGTCCACCACGTCGCACCCATTTTCAGCTCCGAGCACGGCTCGGACGAAGGAAGCAGCAGTGGCAGCACCCGTCCCACTGCCCAGATCTACCCCGCGCAAGTCTTCATGATCGGCCAGAGGCCGCAGGGCAACGACGACGAACCCGCATACCCACTGGAGGTGGTCATGCCGGACCAGGTGACGCGACTCACCATCACCCGCGACATGGCAATCAAAGCCCTGAAGCACGTCGAGGACGGCACGTACCCCCCACCGGATGCACCCCGGGAGGACCTTATGGCGGTCCAGTACCTGCTACGGAAGGAAGGCGAACGACTCCGCGCAGAGAAGGCCGAGCTCCTCCGACGCAAGGAGGAGGCTGACGCGTCGAGCGCCAGGAGGGCCGCTTACTCGTTCACTGCCTCAACAGAGGTCTCACAAGGAGCAAGGCGCCACAGAGCCCGCGTGCCCCTGATGACGGAGGCCGACCGCGCTAGAGTCACCCGCAACCTCGAGTCATCATACATAGAAGACGCAGACGGGATACCCGTCCCCAAGACACCCGGAGCCGCACTCATGGCAGTCGAAACATACCTGCGGCTGACACAGCCGCCTGAGGGCGACTCGCGCGCTCTCCTCCACAAGCAGCAGATCATGTCTATCAAGGCACTCGAAGACGCACTGGTAAACAAGGCGCCGACAGAAAAAGCGCGAGAAGATCGAGATCGCCGCGACCACGAGCCCGCAGCACTCGCAGCCCCGGCGACAAGACAACTGCGACAACCGCAGCCAGGTGAAGACCTCCGCAACGTCATCACACAAAGGACGGTAGACCGCAGCCGCACCCAGCGGCCGGTCAGCACGTCCAACTTCGACTACGACCGCAACGACGGCGACTACGAGCCGTGCGGCGCCGCATGCTTCAGCTTCAACATACGCGACACAAGAATGCCCAAGGGCTTCAAGCTCACGGCAGAAGCAGTCAAGTACGACGGGAAGCAGGACCCGAGACTCTGGCTAGAAGACTACCTCATAGCCTGCAGCTGCCAGGGCGGTACTTCGACTACGGCCATGCAGTACATCCAGCTGATGCTCACGGGCTCTGCACGCGGGTGGCTCAACACTCAACCCAAGAACGCCTTCAGGACGTGGGACGAGTTCGCGGAGCCTTCGTTAAATCCTTCCTGGGGACGTACTCGAGACCGACGACGTTCGTCGAGCTACAAGCATGCAAGCAAGGACGAGACGAGCCGCTCCGGTCATACATCCAGCGTTGGACCTTGCTCCGCAACACCATGGAGACCGCCTCGGAGGACCGAGTGATGGATGCCTTCATGCACGGCGTCTCCCGCCGCGACCTCCGCGAGGAGTTTGGTAGGCTCCGGCCGAAAACATGATCGAGGTCATGAAGATAGCAAACCAGTGGGCAGACGGAGAGGACTCGGTCCGCAATAGTTCACACTACTCCCCGAAGGACGAAGCCGGACCAAGCAACTGGCGAGAAGGACGCCACAAGAAGAAGCCGCGTTACAACGGCAACGACTCAATCGAGCTAGTAGCGGCGGGATTCCAAACCCCCCGTGAGGATGAAGCGCGCGACAGCAGTCGCCAATACAGCCATGCACAGTACAGTCGAAGCGGCGGTGACCAGAGTCGCCAATACAGCCAGGGCAGTACAACCGAAGCGGCGGCAGCAGCTACCGCAGCGACGGAGGCCATAAACGCGAGTGGCAGAAACGCACACTAAGCCCAGCGGAAGAGCTGGAACAACCCTGCAGGCACCACATGTTCAGGAACCCGGAAACGGGCAAGTGGGGATCCAACCACCTGTTGAAGGACTGTCGAAAGGCACGCAAAATATACGAAGCCATGCAGAAGATAGTCACTCCAGCACCCGCAGCGCAGCCAGCCGCGCAGCTGGCCATCCAGGCAGCACCCGCAGTCGCTAATCCAGCACAGGCGGCGGGAGCCTTTCTGCAGCAGCAGCAGCCGCAGCAAGATGCCCCACCGGTGATCCAGGACGCATATCCAGCGGCACGCGGACAACTCAACATGATACAGAAGGGGCGCCCCTCAAACAGGACCCAGAAGATCATCACTCGCCAAGTTTTCCAGGCCATCACCTGTCCACCTGCAGTACCCGACTACCTGAGAGGGTCAGAGACACCAATCACTTCTCCAGAGCAGATCACCCGCCTGCAGTACCACGACCCGGGCACGCCGCTCTGGTAGTCGAAGCTCTGATCGGAGATTACACCCTGAAAAAGGTGTTCATGGACGGAGGCAGTGGCATTAACATCATCTTTGCCGACACCCTCAGAAGGATAAACAGGCCAACGACGGACTTGGCGGCATCAGAGACCACCTTCCATGGCATAGTACCAGGGCAAGCAGTCACGCCCATGGGAACGATCACACTCGACGTCATCTTCGGCACACCCGAAAACTTCAAGAGGGAGTCGATCGACTTCGAGGTAGTCGACTGGAAGTCGCAGTACCACGCGATACTCGGGCGCCCAACCTTTGCCAGATTCATGGCGGTACCTCACTACGCCTACCTCATGCTCAAGATGCCTGGACCCAAGGGCGTCATCACGGTGCACGGCGACTTCGACCGCTCCAACAGCTGCGACCGCGAGTTCAGCAAGATCTCCGAGTTCTTCGGAATGGAGAGCACTTCGAGGCGATGGCAGTCGACAACGACAAAACCATCTTCCCGCCACGCAAGAAGCAAGCCAAGGACGCTGCCTTCAACACGACTGACGACACGACAACTCATCAGGTCCACCCGACGGACGCAAACAAGACAGTCAAAGTGTCGTCGAGCTGCCTATCGCATAGGAAAGCGCGCTCGTCGAGTTTCTACGTGAGAACTGGGAGATCTTCGCCTGGCAACCTTCTGACATGCCAGGCATACCCAGGAACCTCGCCGAGCACTCTTTACGCGTCCACAAGGACGCCAAACCCGTCAAGCAGACCATGCGACGCTTCTCAGGACCCAAACGAGACGAAATAAGCAAGGAGATCGATCGACTGCTCCACGCTAAATTCATCCGAGAGATCAAGGACTCGGACTGGGTAGCGAACCCAGTCCTGGTGGAGAAGAAGAAGACGAAGAAACTCCGCATGTGCGTCGACTTCACCGCCCTCAACAAATGCTGCCCCAAGGACCATTTCCCGCTCCCGCGGATAGATCAGATCATCGACTCGACTGCAGGCTGCGCACGCCTATCCTTCCTGGACGCCTACTCAGGTACCAGCAGATCAGGATGAACGTCGACGATGAAGAGAAGACTGCATTCATCACACCCCATGGCGTCTTCTGCTACCAGACGATGCCCTTCGGGTTGAAGAACGCTGGAGCCACGTACCAGCGCACAATGCAAGCCTGCCTAAAGGGGCTAATCGGAGAGATCGTCCAAGTATACGTCGACGACATAGTCGTCACCACTCGAACGGAGGACACTCTCATCGCCGACCTCCGCAAGGTCTTCGCCGCCCTCAACGAGTATCAGATCAAGCTGAACCCGGACAAGTGTGTCTTCGGCGTGCCAGCCGGAGAACTGCTCGGGTACCTCGTCTCTGCAAGAGGAATCGAAGCCAACCCTGAGAAGGTGCAAAACATACTCGCAATGCCAGCACCGACCAAGCTTCACGAGGTGCAACGCCTAGCCGGCCGAGTCGCAGCTCTCAGCCGGTTCATAAGTAAGTTGGGAGAAAAGGCCCTGCCTTTCTACCAACTGATGAAAAAGACAGACAAGTTCGAGTGGACAGAAGAAGCGCAAGTCGCGTTCGACCAACTCAAGAAAACACTCACGACTTCCCCAGTACTGGTGGCTCCACTGGAGAACGAGCCGCTATACCTCTACGTGTCAGCCACAAACAGGGTGGTCAGCACGGTACTCGTAGTCGAACGAGAAGAAGAAGGACACAGTTACCCTGTTCAGCGACCCGTCTACTACCTCAGTGAGGTGCTAACCTTGTCCAAGCAGCGGTACCCGCACTACCAGAAGCTAGCATACGGAGTCTTCATGACATCAAGGAAGGTCGTCCACTACTTCTCCGAGCACTCCATCACGGTAGTAAGCTCCTCCGGGCTCTCCGACATCCTCACCAACCAAGCCGCGACAGGACGAGTCGCCAAGTGGGTTGTTGAGCTAGGGCCCTGGGGGCTGAAGTACGCGCACCCGAAGTCAATCAAGGCCCAGGTGCTTCCAGAGTTCACCACCGAGTGGATAGAGGCCCAGCTACCAGACGTACCCGACCTGTCCAACGCATGGACAATGTACTTCGACGGCTCCAAAAGTTCAGATCAGCAGGGGCGGGAGTCGTCCTCATCTCACCCAAAGGCGACAAGCTGAGGTACGTGCTGCAGATGAACTTCCCAACGCCCTCCAACAACGAGGCAGAGTACGAGGCCCTGATCCACGGCATGCGGATGGCCAAGAACTGCGGCGCCACTCACCTCATGATCTACGGAGACTCCTACCTCGTCGTGCAACAAACCATGAAGCAATGTGACGCCATCGCCGACAACATGATCGCCTACAGGGACCTGTACAACCAGCTGGAAGGCACCTTCGACGGCTGCGAGCTGCGGCACGTCGGCCGCGAGAGCAACGAGGAAGCCGACACCCTCGCCAACCTGGGCTCAAACAAAGCGCCGGTGCCACCCGGAGTCTTCCTCGAGTGCATCACGCAACGCTCCGTCAAGCTCCGGCCCGCGCCAGGATCCTCTACATCGACAACGAGCACCGCCGACCCGCCCAGCACGGAGAAGGAGCCTATGGAGGTATGCTGATCGAGCCCACATGGACGAGCCCATACCTGGCTTACATACTGCAGCAGAGGGTGCCAACAAACCCAGTCGAAGCCAAGCGCGTCATCCGCCGCTCCAAGGGCTTCACCGTCATCAAAGGGGAGCTCTACAAGCGAAGCATCTCGGAGTCCTCCAAAGGTGCATCGACCCAGTCGACGGTCAAGCCATCTTACTCGAGATCCACGCTGGCATCTGCGGGCACCACGCCAGCAGTCGAGCCTTAGTGGCCAAAGCTTACGAGCCGGTTCTACTGGCCCACCGCAATGCAAGACGCAGAAGAACTCGTGAGGAAATGTCTCGGCTGCCAGGAGTTCGCCAACAAGCCGCACGCACCAGCTCAGCACTAAAGACCATCCACTCGCCTGGCCCTTCGCTCAATGGGGGCTCGACATGGTGGGTCCACTCAAGAAGTCCTCGCCAGGAGGACACACGCATCTCTTGGTGGCAGTCGACAAGTTCACGAAGTGGATCGAAGCCGTGCCTATCACAAGTTCGACTGCCTCCTCGGCAGTTAACTTCATCAGGTCGATCATCTTCAGGTTTGGAGTGCCACACAGCATCATCACCGACAACGGCACGAACTTCACAGCCGAAGAGTTCAAGGACTTCTGCTCCGAGCAAGGCATCAAGCTCAACTACGCATCTGTCTCGCACCCGCAGTCCAACGGGCAAGTCGAAAAGTCCAATGGTTTAGTCTGCAAGGGCATCAAGAAGCGCCTGCGAGTACCATTGAAGCGCGCCGCAGGCGCCTGGGTTGAGGAGCTGCCGTCTGTGCTGTGGAGCCTGCGCACTACGCCAAACAGATCCACTCAGTACACGCCATTCTTCATGGTCTACGGCGCAGAAGCAGTCATGCCATGCGACATCAAGTTCGATGCACCCCGAGTGGTGGCCTACGACGAGTCCGAGCAGAAGAAGCACTCGAGGACGACATGGATACCCTGGACGAAGCACGCGACATCGCCCTTACCCGCACAGCCGTGTATCAGCAAGACTTACGCAACTATCACGGACGGCGACTGCGGCCCAGAGCGTTCGTCCCCGACCTTGTCCTCCGCCTCAAACAGAAGAAGGTGCACAAACTAGCCTCCCCGTGGGAAGGTCCATACATCGTGACAGAGGCAATTGGCGGCGGAGCTTACCGCCTGAAGGACTCGAAGACGGGACAGTCTGCAGCAACCCGTGGAACGTGGCGCAACTGCGCCGCTTCTACGCCTAATCGACTCCCCCTTGTAACAAAGTGTACTATCTCAAGAAGCGGCAGGTTCCAGACGCACTCTTTCCCTTACCAGGGTACCTGAGGGGACTGGAAGGGTTTTAATGAGGCGGCCTGCTCGCAAAAATCAATGAAGTGATTTGTGGAACAAGCTCTCCCCTTTACTTTTTTAGTCAAAAAGCAACATAAACCTAGGCCGTCACCCGACGCACTCGGGGGCTGCGCCATACAGGTTCAACTCAAAACCTAGGCCGCCACCCGAAGCACTCGGGGGCTGCGCCGCACAGGTCTAAGTCAAACCTAGGCCGCACCCGACGCACTCGGGGGCTGCGCCATACAGGTCAACTCGAAAACCTAGGCCGCCACCCGAAGCACTCGGGGGCTGCGCCGCACAGGTCTAAGTCAAACCTAGGCCGCACCCGACGCACTCGGGGGCTGCGCCATACAGGTTCAACTCGAAAACCTAGGCCGCCACCCGAAGCACTCGGGGGCTGCGCCGCACAGGTCTAAGTCAAACCTAGGCCGCACCCGACGCACTCGGGGGCTGCGCCATACAGGTTCAACTCGAAAATCCTTGGCCCACCCGAAGCACTCGGGGGCTGCGCCCACAGGTCAAACCTAGGCCGCACCCGACGCACTCGGGGGCTGCGCCATACAGGTCAACTCGAAAATCCTTCCGCACCCGAAGCACTCGGGGGCTGCGCCGCACAGGTCTAAGTCAAACCTAGGCCGCACCCGACGCACTCGGGGGCTGCGCCATACAGGTCAACTCGAAAATCCTTGGCCGCACCGAAGCACTCGGGGGCTGCGCCGCACAGGTCTAAGTCAAACCTAGGCCGACCCGACGCACTCGGGGCTGCGCCATACAGGTCCAACTCGAAAACCTAGGCGCCACCCGAAGCACTCGGGGCTGCGCCACAGGTCACTCGCAAAATCCTAGGCCGCACCCGAAGCACTCGGGGGCTGCGCCGCACAGGTCCAAGTCAAAATCTAGGCCGCACCCGACCACTCGGGGGCTGCGCCGCACAAGTCTGACTCGATACACCTCGGCCGCACTCGAAGCACTCGGGGGCTGCGCCGCACAGGTCTAATTCAAAATCCTAGGCCGCACTCGATCCGCGCGGCTGCGCCATACAGGTTTACAGACGTCTACAAGATACAATTTACTATCGGGGGCTACCCCCACCTCGGCATACTACAATCATATTTCCACTTGGAAAAATTTCTTTTACAAGCTAACGCTATACACAGCAATCTACTACTCTTATTCTACGGCTCGCCCTTTGGCGCATCGAGTGGCCCTACAAGGTGGGCTCTCTAAAGCTCTGGGACCTGCTGAATCAGCTGACGCGCAGCGCAAGAGTATCGCGTAGTCACCCTCTCCAGGCAAGCCGTCAAGCACCTTATACAGTGGAAGATTAGGGGCTGCATTCGAACGTATTACGCCAGCGCCACGTTCGCCCCCGGCACAATGTTGAGTGTGCACGACTTCCTTCAACGCACTGCCTTCACGGAACCTCTCCAGCAGCGCAGCCAGTCCATTAGGCTGCTCTTGTGTGGAAAGTACACCCTGTTGATCTGCCAGAGGGTTTTTCTTCGGCAACCTTCCAAGAGCACAGCAGCCCGCCAGGTGCGATAAAACCAACATTCGAGCCAGTACGCTGCCTCTGGATTTATTCGACAAAAAATGACGCGCTTCGGGCGAGTC